>JAQFYU010001850.1:0-13475 GCA_034694905.1 Ceratophysella granulata
ATAGGTTGTTCTGAGGGTACTTCCTAGGATACAAGGTAGCGTGAGTACAAATAGGTTGTTCTGAGGGTACTTCCTAGTATACAAGGTAAAGTTATTGCATTAATCTGAGTCTTCCATGATGGTGGACGTTTCCCAGCTTCGCCTGTTGCAAGTGTGTAATTCATCCCAATATACCAAATCAAAGTCAAGTGGCCGGAAAGGTGTTGGGCGGGGTTTCTTGTAGGTTCCGTTCCTGTAAATGAAGGTGGTATATAGTAAGTTAATTCTTGGTTGTTCTGTGTGTTTCGTGTACCTCTGTCGTTTGCGTATTTCCGATCTCGCGCTCTTAGGCAGTAGGCGTGAGATACGAAATTTACGTACTTTGGATCTTCTGCCGGAAACTGACCGTTGTACAGGAACGTTAGCTTCGCCTTCGGTTTCAGTTTCAGCGACTGGTGAGTTGAAGTTATTCATTGACCTTCTGCCACATTCTGGTTCCTCAAGGTACTTTTCAATGGATAAACATAACTTTCGTCCTTCAAGAATCTGACTTGTGTACAGGTCTGCGGCGGCAAGACAGAGTTCATCCTCATCGTCAAGTTTGCTCTGGAGAAGAAAACCTTGGGTGCGTATGAGTTGCTTGAAGTTCATGGTGGCGACGGGATACGTAGCTTCCGTTGGGGTAGAAGTCCATGCCTAAGGTTTAACAGAGAGTGTGAACTTAAATTGCGAAAACCAAATCTACAAGAAATGTTGTAGATCAACAGGTACGTAGGCGTTTGGTGATAGATTTTTTGATGTGAAACAAACTTCTTTTCCGGGATGCAGGACGTGGCAGGTAATTCCATTCGGGTCATACACAGCGATCAATGGCCCCTTCCTTTCATAGTGCTTGAGTAGGTACGGAGGAAATAGCTCGTAAAAGTCCGTGTAGATGTAAGGACGATCTTCGATGATCCAAAATCCAGTTGCTGGGTTTTTGTAGGATACTTTGGGAAATCCTGAATGGACAAAAGTTTCATACGTATCACAAGGAAACTGGGGTTTGTCACGTATGTTGTCTATTGCAGTATTTATGAGTTGGAACGTCATGTTGCGGAACTGGAGAAGTAAGAAACGTAAGCTCAAGTTGAACTCCTGATCAAGAATGATTGGATTTATGAGAGCCAGTTATGTGGCCTGGCAAATGGGTGCTAGCTCAGTGATCAGAAACATAGTGTTCACTTAGCACCCACATGACTGCTAGCTCAGTGATTAGAAAATTTGTTTCCAGCTAGCACCCATTTCACAAGTCATAGATATCGGCTAAGCCTGCTAGCTGAATAATTAGAAAATTTGTTTGCACCTAGCACGCTTTATCAAAACAAAGGGTGCTAGGTGAAAACTATTTTTCTGATGACTGAGCTAGCACCCATTTGGGTGCTAGCTGAAAACAATATTTCAGATCACTGAGCTAGCACCCATTTGGGTGCTAGTTGACATCTATTTTAATCTGCTCACTGAGCTAGCACCCATTTGGGTGCTAGCTGAAAACAATATTTCTGATCACTGAGCTAGCACCCATTTGGGTGCTAGTTGACAACTAATTTTCTGATCACTGAGCTAGCACCCATTTGGGTGCTAGGTGAAAACTATTTCATTCTGCTCACTGAGCTAGCACCCATTTGGGTGCTAGGTGAAAACTATTTTATTCTGCTCACTGAGCTAGCACCCATTTGGGTGCTAGGTGAAAACTATTTTATTCTGCTCACTGAGCTTGCACCCATTTGGGTGCTAGGTGAAAACTATTTCTCTGATGGGTGATGTGACGGAATTTTGCATTCCCGAGAATTTAAGTATACGTGTTGAACTTTTAGTCCTCGTTGAAGTTGAAGCTCGTGGTGGAAGGAGGTGCGGTTGCTTTCGTCCGCTCCCTTGACAGACACAAGTTCGAATCAAGACGAAGACTTTACGGGACCGGTAATCCGTGTTTGTGTACACATCCCTGCTTGTCCATTGCTTACGGTTTCTTTGTTTTGGTCTGCGAGTAGGAAACGGAAAAGACAGTTGTGCTACGCGACATACAAAGACCGAGCTGTCCGTGCCATAAACGCCCTCGTCGCTTGCCAGACGGTTGCACGCCGATTGGCTATGAAGTCCATTGAACGTTCATTCCCAAAGGAAAGAATTCATCCCTGGCTTGCAGTTTGCGTTGACGAGCGGAATGCTGGTTATGCGTTGTTCATGAAACGCGTACAAATAGCATCGGTAGCTGGGAAGTTATGCTACAAGGTGAAGAACTTGGCGTTCCCATAGACGGAGTGGACGGTACCACGTGAATTGGTGTTTCCCAACTTGCGCAGTCTCGGGAAAAGTTTGGGAATCAGGGTAAGATTACAATTCAATGATAGATCGTAGATAGTTGTGAGGAATGTTAACTTTGCAAGCTAGAAAGAATTTCTGAGTTCCCTGAGTTCGTACGTACTCAAGGTACAACTCGCTTGTACTATAAAAACTTGAGGTTGGCCTTACATAGAGCTACGTTATGCGTTCGTTAGTGTTCCTGTAGTACAAGTAGGTTGTATCTAGAGATTTAAAATCCTATGATTTGTATGCTAGCTGAAAACTATTTTTCTGATCACTGAGCTAGCACCCATTTGGATGCTAGCTGAAAACAATATTTCTGATCACTGAGCTAGCACCCATTTGGATGCTAGCTGAAAACAATATTTCTGATCACTGAGCTAGCACCCATTTGGATGCTAGCTGAAAACAATATTTCTGATCACTGAGCACAACAGACCGAATCCAGTAGTCGTGGGTGAGATTCTGCATGCCTGCGACGTTGAACGAAGTGTGAGAGCTGGGAGCGGAGTGGATGTAATCAACAGCGCTTGGAATCGTCGAGGTGAAACTTCGTGCACAACATGCGGACTGAGTTGGTACACAAAAGTTGTGGGCCTAGCTTATAGCAATTGCGTGGAGGGAAAAGAGTGCTACTTTTGTACACATGCAGAAGACGCTGGTGTAGGCTACATACGACGGCCTACGCCATGTGTGCTTCAGAAGAATCATGTGGATTTTGCCAGAAATACTGGAAAACGTTCATGTTGCCGCTTCTGCGACACATTACCCGTTCCTGTGACACATGTAGTGCTTTCTGGATGCTCCTCTTACAGAGTGCTGCTTCGGAGGAACAAACGGAGGCGAGGCCAACACCTGTGGTGCTGCCAGGAAACGTTCAAACTGACACCCTCACGGAGCTACAACGCTTGGAGTCAATTCAACCGAGCCGTTATGGGGACTTCAGTAGAAGCGTCACGGATGTGCGCGTTGCACGTAATATGGAACCTGCTATTGCCCTGGCACTAGCTCGGGAAAATGAGATGGGAGTCGTGGAGGAAGAGTTGACCACGGCTGCCAAGTTGGCCGTTGTGCAGAATTTGGAGACGTCGTTTAAAAATACGATTCGTTATTTACGCGGGAACATCAATACGGTTCCTTACCGGTATTTGTGGGACCGGACAACGAGTGTGTTGGCAGGTATCTGACCTACGTCACGGTGTTTGTTCTTTCTGTATATGGAGTAAAATGTATAACATGTTTTTATAGCAAATATCCACGCGTTGGAGCTTGGCAAGCTTGCAGATGAATCAATGGATTTTCAAATGGACTTCTCAAAGCTGTTGTTCACATCGCTAGTTGAATACGAACAGTGTAACACACACTTGCGCAGCGTTCACGTGCAACAGGGAGTTATGGATAATTCCTTGTTCTGCTATCTCTGCATGCCGCCCGGCGGCGGCAAGGAAGGGAGTGGTTGTAACACTAACTACGAACTTCATCGTCAACAACATGTGCGTAACACCGTCGTTCAGCTCAACGAATGCTGCTACTGTGGATGCGGATTCACTGATCAAGTGTCGTTGGCTGAACACAAAATGGCCCTACATCAGGTGGTGGCTGCATACGAAACAGCGTTAGAGCTTGTTCAAGAAGCGTCAAAACAGGCAGGGGAATAGGTTGGAATTACGGAACTTCGGCGTTTTCGTAACAACCTTCTCTGTTTTACGTAATTATTCATGCACTTCAAGTACAATCAGGTTGTTTTAGGAGTACTAGATATTCCTGCAAATGAAATTGGTGCAAGGCAATTCTCGTATATATGTTGCTTCAGTACAAGTAAGTTGTAGTTGAAAACCTTGATCGAGTTGTGTTTAAAATATGCTTTGACGTCAATGACCAATTTAATTTTGATGTTTAAAATTTGCAATATCTTATATCGAAAAGTTTAGTTGTGCTAGAATGTTATCGACCAAAGTCTCCAAATTTGTAAGGTCGGTCAATAAATTGATATTATGCTTTGCACTTTGAGTACAACGAAATTGTAGTACAATAACTTCATCTCCTTTTATTAAACATAGTTTTGAAGTCGACGAGAAATATAATTTTTAACTTTACAATTACGAAGATTATTATACCGGAAAGGTAGTTCTCATCAGTACTTTGAAGTTTATTACTACATATTCCTGCACTAGCATAGGTCTAAGTAGGGAACCAAGCATAAGTTTCTGCAGTACAATCAAGTTGTTTCGTCAAAACTAAAGTATATGTGTGTGAGGGTGCTAGGTAAAAACTATTTTTCTGATGACTGAGCTAGCACCCATTTGGGTGCTCGGTGAAAACTATTTCATTCTGCTCAGTGAGCTAGCAGGCAGTTGGGTGCTCGGTGAAAACTATTTTTCTCATCACTGAGCTAGCAGCCATTTGAATGCTAGGTGGAAACTATTTTCTGATCACCGAGCTAGCAGCCACTTGGGTGCTAGGTGAAAAGTATTGCTCTACTCACTCAGCGCGCATACACGTATGCTGATGAACGAACTGACCTCGTACTTCGTGCTTCCTCTGTTGAACATTCAGTGTGGAGTTGGAGGTTGAAGGTGCAGGACGTGCTGTCAGTAGGAAGTGTAGTAGGAAGCAGGTTCCTACCCAGCATGAGGTTCCTCCAGTCTTTACTTCTGGGCTCTAACTAGCGTACACGTGTGGTGTTGTCCCGTCGATGGTACAGTCATTATCCCTACGTTCGACCAAAAGTAAGCATCAGTTTTGCTCTAGCGCTTGAGAGGCACGGTCGTCATTTTCTGGGTCTTCCCTCACCTTCTGTCGTTAATTGGCCTTAGTTCAAGAATAGTAAGTAATGGCGGTGGTGAGTTGTTCCGGTAAGTCTTGTTTCTCTACGATTTTTACAAGAACTTTCCTTGGCCGGAACTACTGATTTCGGACGACGTGTTTTTTAGATATGGCATCGAAGCTTGCAGAGATGCTGAATCAGCGTGGCATCGAAGCTGTTGATCCTACCACCCCTAGCTGTCGGTTTGTTCTGGTTCAATTTGGATTCGAAATACTTAGCAGATTCGCTTGTACTATGAAAGGTAACAAAAAGGGAATTTATACTAAAGATTGTTCTGGCTCGTGTTCTTACTAAGAAATTAATAATCCAGTACAAGTGAAGGAGCGCTGTGTGGTCCTTGTGAAGGCTATGGAAGAGCTGTATGGTCCAACCATGGACTACTTGGCTGCCGCCGGGAATCCTTTAATGCCTAACACTGAGTTGATGCGTTCATATGCTGAGAATTTTCGGGGTCATTGTTTGGAGTTCGTCCAAAAAGTGGGGATGCATACATCAGTCGGGGGGCTGTCCGATGACCCGGTTGAGGAGCTGGAATCTCAGGATTTCATAGGTATGCGTTTATCTGAGACTGCGTGAACCTTTGTGCGGAGTCAGATATATTTGTGTGTGCTGATTGGAATAAATTTGTGCAACAGAAACGTTCAAGGTGGTCATGGTCCGTTCGGAAACCACAATTGACGATTTGTCGGGATTTCAAAAGTTCTGCGGCAGGATGGCCGCGGACCACAAAGTGACGTCGGTGGAACAGCTTCCGCCAGAAACGGTACAAGAGTATGAAGCCGGACGTAAAAATACCAACGATGTGGCCTTTGATTTGAAGTACTATCTGGAAAAGCACCAAACAGGTACAAGTAGCATTGCTTCCGTAGTACTTTGTTTGCATATTGTTTCAATGATCCAACTCAGTTGTTTCCCTAGTACTTACTGTATTTACGTTGTTTCTTACGTACAATTCGGTTGTTTAACTAGTACTTGGTTTGCATATTGTTGCTTTGGTGCAAGTCAGTTGTTTCCGTAGTACTTTGTTTGCGTACGGTTTCTTTGTAGTTGTTGTACATATGGAACATGAATTTTATATGTTCATTACAAATCCTGTAAATATTTTTGGTTTGAAGGAAAGCTGCCTAATGGAATATCGAAAGTCCTAAACATTTTGGCTGAGATGCTGGTCATCACGAATGACCTCTTGCCGATGTTGCGACCGGACGGTATGCAGTCGTTCCAGTCTGTTGGCCGCCCTGCCACACCTCAAGTACGCGTGTTCTTTGAGTGTTTGGATACACTCATGCTTAAGTTATTGGATCAGGTGTTAGGTTTAGTCGTCGAAAGCGGTGTTTTGAAGGTTTAGCTGATAATCTGACGTCTGAAGCGGAAATGGTCTTTGGTTGTTTCGTTTGGACTATTCCCTAAAATATTTAATCAAGTGTAACCTGCCAGCGTGTTCTTGATACTAAGATTGTAGTATGCAAAGAAAACCGAATTAAGTAAACGGCACCTGTCAGAACAACTAACTGGTATTCCAAGTACTACTATGCATAGTGCAGGCTTACGGCAGGGTAGTTGGAACAAATAAAAGTTATTAATTCAACTAACAGTACCAACACAAACATGTACTACAAGTAAAAGAAGGTTGTTCTATGTTGTACTATATATTCCTGCAAATGAAATTGGTTAAGATTGCAAGTTAATTTTCATGCCTATGTTCCTTCAGTACAAATAAGTTGTACTCCTAAGACAAATATATGTATTCTCTTATGAAAGATTGCAAGTTAATTTTCATGCCTATGTTCCTTCAGTACAAGTAAGTTGTACTCCTGAGACAAAATTATGTATTCTCTTATGAAAGATTGCAAGTTAATTTTCATGCCTATGTTCCTTCAGTACAAGTAAGTTGTACTCCTGGTTTGCGGCCTAACAGGATCACCGACGAGGAAGACGTCAGGGTTGAGTCTGTCCGACGTCGCTTGGAGGAGTCCTTAGCCGCTTCCCGCACCTCGTCTTGTAGTCCATACCCATCCGCAATCTTCTGATTCACGACGGTATCCAAGACGGACGGCGTGGCCTCCAATGATGCGATCACCTTGGGTAGAGTGATCTTTGGAACCTTCTTCTGCTTGGGCTTCTGGAAAGTCACAACAAAAAGGAAAATTTAAGCATTAACATGGCGAATAGCATCAATTTCCATGCACCAACATCCCATCATCACGCCGCGAGCTCTGTTGAATCCACCTGCATTATTACCGCCCTTATTCTCGGAATTGTCTCACCTTAGGTACAAGTCCACGTTCCCGGTCCAATTCTGCCAGGTGTTGGGCTGCATCACGCTCCTGCTGCTCTGCCGTAAACTCCAGCCATCTCGTCCACAGGGCATCATGAGCTACCCTGGCGGCCTGGATCTCATCAGGGGAGTTGCGTCCAGCTTGGAAGCCAAGTTTCCTCTTCGGTCCAGACTTGTAGGGTATGAGCGTTTCCCAGGATGGATCGGTGTAGCGAGGGTAGATTACATACTGAAATTCAGATATAGCATAAAAGAATAGATTAGATATTTTTGTCTCTTTTCCTACGTCAACTCCCTACGAAACAACCTACTTGTATTGGAAGAACATGATAAATAAAATGATATATATTAAATTATATATATATATTATATATATAAGCTATATTATATTATAATATATCTAATTGTATATAATGTATAAATATAATTTAATATATATAATTTTATTTATAATGTTCTTCCAATATTATTATATATATTAAGTTCTTCGTTATTTCTTTTACGTTATGTGTAGTTTGTTGAAAACAACCTGCTTGTACTATATAAACATTATATATTAAATTATATGTTATTTGTATCACGTTATGTTTAATATTATGAAAACAACCTGCTTGTACTAAAAAAACATTATATAATAAATTATATGTTATTTGTATTACGTTATGTTTAGTACGTTGAAAAAAAAAATAGAAGTTCATCATACCTCAGGAAAGTGCATCAACAGAGCAGTAAAGCCGGCGAAGACCCGTTCCTGCGGCATGGCCTTCAGTCCGCCCTTGAACCCGATATAGCTGATGTGGTGGATACCGTCTTTGAGGTTGTGGTCTTCCGCAAAGAAGATCTCCTTCTGTCAAGGGGCCGCAACCAACACCAGGTTGTGCTGGAGCGTCCGAATCCTGGTTTGCCCAAAGTAGACGTAACCTCCGTCGGGCATCTGGGCGTTGAGGATCTGGTCATTCTGCAAGGCCGGAACTCCGCGGAATTGCTCGTCAATCATCAGGGGAGGAAGGGAGTCGTCCAGCCGAGGAAGGGAGTCGTCCAGCGGCGGCGGTCGTTTCGGGGAGCTGGAAGTCAAGGGGACCGGAGGCAAACCGTCACTGAAGTCGGACCCGATGCTACCACGTTCGTCTGAAATAGGAAATAAAAATACACAACGCTATTAGTTCCGTTCCAAAACATGTATTTCCAGCGTCAACAACACGTGCGCTGCGAAATCCTACACCACACGTATGGCCCTTTAGCGAACTTACTTGATGTAGCTCCACGTTGAGCTGGAGAGCCAGGTGGAGGAGGTGACGGACGAGGAGAAGGCTGAGGCTCTCGTGGATATCGGGCGGTCGGTGGTCCGAGGGGCAGCTGTAGCGGCGTCCAGGGAAGCCGTTTGGCAGGAGCAGCAGGAGGAGTCGTAGTTGATAAGGGCTGGACATCCTTCTTCCTGGATTTCCCTGGAGCTGGAACGGCTGACGCAGCGGAAGAGATCGGCACATCCTTCTTGCTCGACTTCACTGCAGGTGGAACAGCAGAGGCAGGTGATGAGGCTGGTAGTTGCTTCTTGCTCGACTTCTTCTCGGCAGGTGCCATGGCTCGGGCTGGACTGGAGGTGGGTCCGGGATGGCCGATCAACGAATACTGGGGTCAAGGCGAGGGAGCAGGAGATGATTTCTCACCCAATGACTCTTCTGCCTGTGGAGCTCGTCCTTTTATACTCCCTGGGAGAGGAACCAGGTTGTTTGAGAGTGCAGAAAAGAGAAGGGGACCAAACAAGGTGAACGTTGCCATGGTCATGCTATGAGCTTGGGGACGTACAACCTACCTGTACTAGCCGTACCATTGCCCTGGTGAGTTGAGTAGCCTCGTAGTTGTACTTCAGGTACTTCAGCTACATCTAAGTGAGGTAGTACTTGCAGGAGAGCCAATGTACCCAATACAACAGGACTTGGCCCTATTAAAATGCAACAGTCTTGAGAGTGGATGTATCGTATGGGTGCGTCACATACATGGATCTCGACTTGGGTTTATTCAAGATATTTCTAGACATGCATATATACTGCAATCATTTTTTAATGCAGGAATAAAGAATTGAGTTTTCATAGAACAACCTCCTTGTACTGGAGGAACATCCACAGGTAGTTCTAGAGTTGTACGCAACCAATTTCATTACTAAGCATAATCTCAAGTTCTTGACCGACGTTAACCTGTTGTCTCAAAAAAAGCAAATCTTGACATATAATCTCGTATATTGTAAACATAAAAATAATATTTCTGATTGGCTTCAAAGCATATTTTCAATATCACAAGCTGAAGGCTGAGTTTTCAGAGAACAACCTCCTTGTTCTGGAGGTACATATGCATCCGTTCGGACTTGGGCTCATTTGTTCATGCACCAGTGTATATTGCAGTGTTCGGCGAACAACCTACTTGTACGGGAGGAACATCAACTTTAGAATTGTAAGAAACCAATTTCATGACTAAGCATAATCTCAAGTACCCCACATGGGTGCTAGCTCAGTGGTCAGAAGAACTGTTTTTACGGAGCACCCAACTGCGTGCTAGCTCATTCATCAGATAAATAGTGTTCACCTAGCATTCAAATGGGTGCTAGCTCAGTGATCATAAAAATAGTTTTTCGTTTTGAGAGAACAACCTACTTGTACTGGATCAACATATGCAACCTCTTGTCATAGACAAATCAAGGTTCAACACTTAACGCTTCAAACACGAATAACAATTTAATTTCATTTTCATACCTAATAACTAAGAGAAACAACTGTATTGGTCATTAGGTTTAGTGCACCGCTTATCGACAAGCGACCACGTGAGCAGACACAAAGTCGCAAAACTATACGTAAAGTACAAAATAGATAAAAACAAATTACATTATGTGCTCGTGCTTATGTTTATTTTATTTTATGATATTCATGCAGCACTTCATTTTATTCAAAATTGGCATCTCAGTGGACTAAAAGTCGTTCAAGTCGATGTTCGGATCGCTGGATCCCGTCCCCAACAGGTTTAGTCTTGTATATTCTTCCAGCGAAACGAACTCTCCATTCCTGAGTCCCGCCAAGAACGTCGGGAACAATGAGTGGGGCTCTACCAAACTACTCGCTACAGCGTCATCTGATGCGCCAGACTCCGTTCCCCGGTTGCCAAGGGTCAGATCTGGTCCTTGACCGTCCAGGTTCACCGGAACGGGAATCCCTTAGTACTCCGAAGAAGGCTCCTCAGAAGGAGCTCTCCCCAACGCAGCTGACGGCTCTCCCATCGTACGACTATGAGGCACAAGATGAACGGATTGTACCTCATCGCTGGAGCTGGAGATGCGCCGTCTCCGACGGCGTTTCCTTGGAGGTGTTATTCCCTCCCTGTATCTGTTTCGGCCTCATTTTCATTCGTTGCAGCAGGACGATGCACTAGTTCCAACGACTTTGGCCGCGTACTTTTTCGTACTAAGGGCTGGAAGTCGAACGCAATCATGTTCGAGCTTCCCGCACTCGAATCTTCCATCCCCGTAGCACGGCGACTCCTCGTCGCAGTGGACGTGATTCCTTTTGCTTTGCGGCCTTTCGACTTGTGTGCTGTTAAGATACAATAAGTGAATGTTACCATCCATATCGAATTACTTCCGGCTGCTAGCTCAGTGATCAGAACAATAGTTTTCACCGAGCACCCAAATGGGTGCTAGCTCAGTGAGCAGAATAAAATAGTTTTCACCTAGCACCCAAATGGGTGCTAGCTCAGTGATCATAAAAATAGTTGTCACCGAGCACCCAAATGGGTGCTAGCTCAGTGATCAGAAAAATAGTTGTCACCGAGCACCCAAATGGGTGCTAGCTCAGTGATCAGAACAATAGTTTTCACCGAGCACCCAAATGGGTGCTAGCTCAGTGATCAGAAAAATCTGAGCGGTTGTAAATTCCAGATGAAGTGGAAATAGATTTAGGAATGTTCAGATTGATGGGCTCTGTCTGCAGTGTCGCATGTGAAAGTTCAACGATATCTGTCTAGAAAATTTCGTGTCCAAGTTTGTAAGATATTCCGTCTTCTGTTAAGTAGAAGTCCTTGCAGTCTTTGACGTATGTTGGCGTGTAGATAATTTCATTTGAAGGCGTCAACCACCCTTTTCGAGCCTCAAATTCGAGCTTGAAATCGATTGGCCACTCAACTGCGCAGTTTTTGTCTCGTTGCAGAAACCTGTACGAACGGTTTTCACGACACTTACTTATTGCCGATGACGTTTCCAAATAGTGTTCCCACATATCCAGGACCAAGCATGCTGTCGATGAGAAAATTTGGATTGCCGTTGACAGCTTCAAAGATGCCTATACGGAGAATGGTGACGTAATTTTGACACGTTCTTTGAAAAATCTCAAATGCTAAGTATTGGATATATTTCGGTACATTCCTAGCAGAAATTATGTCTGAGCATTCACAACGTTCTGCGGGGGAAATATTTGACGTTTAGCTCAGTTGTTCTTCAATTAAGCAGCAAAGTCCTTTGTCAATGGCAAAGCCTTGTTCCAAGAAATAGAATCAGAAGTGAAATAGGTATTCGTTTCTGACATGGCGAGGGTGGAATTGCACTGCGTCACAATGTGTATGTCCTGGAAACTCCATCCTAGTCCTCCTGGACAGCTGACACTGTCTCCTAGTTTCACACAAGTCCCGCTCAAACCCTGCTTGAAGTCGCAATAATTTTCCGGAATTTCCCACAAGTGAATTCGCTTGACCAAAGTAGGGCAACTTCTTTCTTCCAGCAAGAAATCTTTCACCACCGCTGCGGAAGACCATATGATACCAGCGCTAGAATTAATTTTGATTATTTAATAATAATTATTTGATTATTTAATAATAGATTTAATTTGATTTTGACGCGCCGAATGAGGAAGTAGTTTTACCATGTTTTTCGTTTGTTAATCCAAAACGGTACTGCAAGGTGTGGTCCCGTTCCGAACTCCAAGACCCGACGTGAATTTCCTTCATCAACTCACTACGAGGATCCGTTTTTGTTGCAATCATGTATTGGCAGTTCTGTTTATCCACTGGTTCCTCGAATATTTCATTGTCTTGGCTGTATCCCAAATGCACGAAGTAGGATTTTCGTCTGTACCGTTTCCTGGCGAAGCATTCGTAACCAATGGCGTGCTTAGTTTCAAATTTTGGCCACCACGTTGTAATGTAGAACTCAGTTGGAGTTTCTTGAGCTTCGGTCGTTGTCAGGTGAAACTTGGCACGTTAGGCAGCTGGTATTTAACGCCATAATCTGCTGGTGTACAAAGCTTCAAGCCTGTTTCATGGGGTCCGAAATGGTTGACAGCACCCGGAAACCCTGAGGGTATTTCAACAATTCCTTTAAAATACATTTTTCACCTGGGGTGTTAACATCGTAGCTCGTTTTAAATCAAGCCATATTTTCAAAGTCGCTGTGCTATAAATATTCAATTGATCTTGATATTTAGACGAACTTTTGTTTAATATTGTATATAATTTGAATATATACATACCATATAAACATTTAGAGATGTCGTCCTGTCCTGGTGCTTGAGTTTCCATCTCATTCTCCAGGCAGGTATGGATCGATAGGTACGATCCCGTCCTAAATTCTTATCGATTGTGGGGTTTTTTCTCAACGGTGCATTTCTGGCAGTGTTTGTATGTACCCTATGCGTAGCACGTATTTTCGTAATTATGCTACTGCAGACGGGAGACTAAACGAACTGATATGAAATGTAATTTCACTGAGTTTTCTTCCTGGTCACTCGAATGAGCGATAAAACCATTTATCTTAGTATGTTAATAGGAGTGTCTGCGAAACTGCTCATAAAGTCGATGGTCTCACAACTATCAGAGTCGCATCGCCGTATCCGTACAGTGAGTATGGCGTTGCTAGAGTGGCTGCTGAGGAGGACCGTGACACGTGAGACTGTAGACTGAGATAGCAAGGAGAACAAACACTCCTTTGACAGTAAATATAAATGTCCTGCATAACGTTAAAGTTCCCTATCCTCCCCATTGATTGGCCTGCGGGTATGTCAAAGATCCCTGATT
>JAQFYU010001851.1:0-13473 GCA_034694905.1 Ceratophysella granulata
TTATGTCATTTGGGGTTTGTAATTCTGAAGGATAGAACAAGAGTTATTCCTTACTTTATTTAATCGTGGAACTTGAAAATACGAAAAAGAAGAAGGATTATTTTATTGCCCGTGACGTGAGTTCATTGTCTTTTGAATCTAAATGAAATGATTCACTCGGACTAATAAATAGTTAATACAAAGAGGATCCGCCATAGCTGCATCGTCAATCGATTACGGCTTGACATAACTTCATGGTAAAATGTTAAATGCTTTTTAATAGTACTTACTGATATAAATATGAAAAAAAGAGTTTTATCCTACTGGGATTTAGGCTGTCCACTTGAGACAGCGAGTTTCCTGGTGAGTCTTGTTGCACTTGACCGAACAGAACCGAATACCACATTTAACGCAAGTATAATTCGCAATATATCCACAAACATTGCAAAAGTGGCGTTTAGGAAGCTTGGAAGGTGGGGCAGGCGCGCTTGTATAAGAAGGCTCTCCTGGTTCACGTCTCTGTAAATCTTCTTCGACCAATTGAGGGAATGACTTTCTGTATCTGTAAAACGTGGAAAAATTAGTTCATTGGGACTGGAATATTTAAATATTAAGTATAACAAAACAAATTAAATTGTTTATGCATCCATCACACACTTTTTGTAGTAATCAGTCCCCTTAATTTTTCTCTTCTTCGTTGTGCTCTTGACGTTCGGATCAAGTGCCTCTTGGAATTTGGGTGCTCTCTTGCTCATAACTAAGGAAATAAAAAGTTAAAAAAGTAGACATATTAATTATGAACTTCTAATTCTTTTGATAGTTTAGAAAGTTAATATCCCCCAACCTAAATCCGCATGTGGTTCTTCCTGATAGTTATCCTGTTCGAGTGACTCCAATGCCTTCTTTTGTCTACGAGATCTTGTTATGGCATCGAGGACTCGACCTCCGTCCTTTGAACGAGCATCACGGGCTGCCATGTCTGGTCTGTTGTGAGTTATTTGACAAGCGGAGGCTCTACTTTCTTCTTTGTGGGCTGTACTGGATTTAGCTCTTTTTGAAAGATTTTACTTCAAAGTTTAGAGATAAGTAGTAAAATATAACACAACAAGGAGTTTTAAGTCGTGAAATGAAATAAGTGAAACTTAGTTCCGCTTATTCATTATTCTGTTGTAATGGGAAAACTCATTTTGTCCATGAGTTCATTAATTCTGTCTTGAATATGTTTCAAAATATCCAGTTCAATGAAGAGATGTGTCTCATCCAAGTCGTGAAGGATAAATTTTTTCCCAAATGCTAATGAATCGTCCAAGTTTAACAGGAATTGTTTCATTGCCGGATCACTATAAAATAAATCAAAGAAAAGACAAAATTATTGAGCAAGTAGAGGAAGAACAGGCGAAAGGTCAAAGTTTTAGCTATGAGTCATAGTTTATCATATCATATCATAGTCGACAGTCGACATGCATTGTATGTACCATGTATGTACCACTACACTAACCGACAACTGATATCCAATCAAATCAATATAATTAACTTACCATTCCACTAATACGCCCTTGGTCACATTTACCATTGTTGGGTAAAGATTGGTGAAATCAAAGTTTAAGACTTGAGACTATGACTATCATCCGCTCGATTCGTCGTCATTCAGAACCATGAATCGTGACCTATTATGATGACCCAAGGAGCAGCAGCCACAAACAACAACAAACACAAAAGACAAAAACACAATTTCAAACTTCAATTGCCCACAATAATTTCAAAAGTTTGGATTTCACGCGGGTTCAATTTTCACTTCTGTACAGTTTGTTTGCCCTTGTGGGTTGTGGGCCTTGTGATTGTGATTCGAAATGAAACTGCTTCTGCTGTGGCTGTGTGTAAGTCCTCGAAATTAGTTTGGGTTCTGCGTCTTTGTTCATTCTTGAGTGTACTCGCACGTTACAATTTTTATGAGCATGAGCAATAAGGAGTTTTTTTGTGTGTTACACTTTATAATTAGAGAAGTAGAGTTTTAATATTGGCCCTAGTCTTGGCAGATTATTCTAAATCATTCGCATTTATTATTAAATAGTCTAAAAATCAGCTAATCAATTAAACTGGAATTTGAATACACAACCGCCTCGGCTTTTCTAAATTCTTCAACCATTTTCAAATCTTGAATTATATTGGTTAAAATTTACATTTGATCAATACTCCCCTAATTTGTCATAGTGTTATTTACTCATAGCCTAAGTTTTAAAAATCATGATTTTTTTACATTTTAAATTCTACTCTCACCAGTAAAATCTCAAGAATAGATTATGACTTATATGATTATGTAATTTCTTTCTATTTTTGAGTGTTTTGTTCAAATTTCAAGTTGTATTACCTTCAAAAAGTTACTTGAATTTTATATTCATTTCAAGAAGAAGTTGACTTTAGCGCGCTTATGCTCGCAAACCTTTTTTAACCCCCTTTCCCTGATTATGATATAAAAGACAACTTGCCTTGTGGGAATTATAATATAATAAATTTTATTTGTCGCAAGAGCTTCTTATTAAAGAAGGTCAAGGAGTGGCATCGGCATACATTATGCCCGACATTACATTTTATTCGCATTACATTTTATTTGTCGCAAGAGCTTCTTATTAAACAAGGTCAAGGAGAAGTATGTGAATAGGAAGCTACTCCTAAATAATGGCATCGGCCGGCATACATTAGGCCCGACATTACATTTCTTGATTACATTAACAAATCGTGATCGTGTTCAAACAATGCTTCATAGTACAAAATCAATATGAAATCATGAAATGACGAAGGTGAAGCAACTTAATTGGGTTTTCTTTACTAAGGAATTTTGTGATGAATATAAATTTTATTTTTCACGTTCATTTGGAATTTCTCGATGATTTACGGTAAATCTTTAGCGTGGACTACGGAATTGAATAAGTGCGGGTCTTGAGCTGCCTTCCACATCGTCACTGAGTTGTCGTGTTCTGAGCTGAGAGCCGGCCAACAAGCTGGGAATATCTTCACGTTGTTCTGTTCACGGCTCTTGTTGGCATTGCAATTTGCAATTCTCATAAAATATCTACAGCATAGCAGACGAGCAAAGCAGAGCAACTGCCAACTGAACTGATACGGCGATTAGCATTTACTTCGAGCATATAAATAAAGTTGGGTTGAGGCGTTGAGGAAACCAACAACGCGGAGAGTGAAATCTAGAAAGTTAGACACTTGAGAACGAGACTCGAGGCGTGTAACAATTACAACTTAAACTTACACATCTTGTTCAATTTTGGACAATATTTAGATTCTCCTGTCAACCTAATTACCTCAAAATATCAAAAATGAAGTTCAGCTGGACGAGGTTCCTCCTCTTAGTGCTAATTGCTTTCCCAATTGTTACCCTCCTCACAGAAAAACGTAAGTTTAGAAAATGTATTTTTATACTGTTTTGTCAGTAGTTTAGTTGGTGGTGTTTTGCTAATTATGAGTACTTACTTACTTTAAATACTGTACAAATGCAATATTGAAAATCATATACCGTACCGTAGTATACGACATAAACATAAGTGATTCGTGACGATAACGTTAAGCATTATTACAACATTAGCGCACCACGCGCCATTACCATTGCGCGTAACTTTGAATTAGCTACCATGTTGTCTGGTGTCTGGTCGGTCACTGGTGACTGGTGTCTGTACACGTCATATATCATATATCATATGGTGTATGCTGTGTTTTGCTTCCAACAAGAACAAAATGTCGAACCTTTGTGGCTCAGTGAATTATGTTTCGTTCCCGGTAATCTGTGGGCTGATTAGCCCCATACCATAAATGATGTCGCATATGTTGCACTTGAATTTTAACATTCAACCATGTAAACTCAAACTCAAATCAATCGGCAATAATCAAAGATTTTCTCAATGTGGATAAACAGTTGTACTTTCAGTTCAGCTAAATAGTAATACCAAAATATATGTAAGTCGAGTCAGCGTGATTTATACCAGGCATTTGGAGCTTTATCATAGCAATTGCAAAAATTACCTTTAAATTGCGAAATACAAAATATGCAAAATCCTTGCTACATCGCTCTGAAGCGGCGTTTTCAGTCAGGTATAAGTATATATTTAACTGATTTGTGTATATTTGTTTGCGAGCAGATTACACTGTAGCTGCAGAAGACGAGCTCGATGGGGATGATGACACCGTAGATATTGAGCAAGAAGCCACTGATGAAGTTCTAGAAAATGCTGTGACGGAAGATGAAGACGTGGTACCGGTGTTAGGAAAGTCGCCAGATGGAGAAACAAATATCCTTTTCATTAAGCCACGACCAGGTCTTATTGGAAACTCAGGATCCGCTGGTAAGTACAAATCAAGAATTAGTTTTATGATTCATGATTCACCACAATCCGGTACTATATGATGCATAATCGAAATGATGATATTGATGATCGAATCCATTTCTAAGGAACCTCTGATAACAAATGCCGTAATAAACCGAAAAAGTCCACCTACTTTTTCAAATTCTAATATTCTAATGAAACCTTTTGACTTCTAACTTCCAGAATTACATTCCGGAAAGGTTGTCGAGTTCTTGGTTGGATTCGTGAACAAGGGAAATCAGGGATTCACATTGGAAACTTTAGATGCTTCCTTCAGATATCCCATGGACTACTCTTTCCATATCCAGAACTTCACTACCTTGAGCTACAGCAAATTAGTGAAGCCCAAGGAACAGGCAACCTTGAGCTATTCCTTCTTCGTTGACGAGTCATTTGCCGGAAGACCCTTTGGACTCTCCATCAATCTCGGATACAGAGATGCGGTATGTCAAGTCTTCCATTTGCTGTTTGAATTCATGTTTCGGCTCAAATATGATCGCAGATTCTGATTTTTTAACAGGAAGGAAAATCATTCTTCGATGCAGTGTACAATGAGACCGTTACCGTTGTTGAATTCGAAGAAGGACTTGATGGTGAAACGTTCTTTCTCTACATCTTCTTGGCCGCACTTATCGTCCTTCTCCTTGTTGTCGGACAGCATTTACTCACGTCCTTCAGTAAGAAGACTTCTGCCAGGAAGCAAACCATTGAGCGTGGAACGACTCAGTCGGATGATGTTGACTTTGAATGGATTCCAAAAGAAACTCTTCGAGAAATTAACAGTACGTATCAAATAACCTAATTCTAACCGCTATTCTTTTTTATGAATTTGATTCTAATTCGTGCCTTCGTTCTACAGGAAATGCATCACCAAAACAGAGTCCGAGACAAAAGAAAGCAGCCAAAAAAGCCGACTAATTCCTGTCAAAATAAAATGTGATTCTTTATTCTCACTCCATTTCAGTGGAGCTTTAAATCAGAAGCTCAACTGAAAGAGAGTAATAAATATATTTTGAAAGTTGTTTTTTTCATGCTTCAGGAGTAAATGTGGACTGGTTGTAAGTAATTCTCGATTGACAAAACGATTATTGTAAAAAGTATTTAGCGTTACCTTAAATTCAACAGCCTCTGAGATCAACACTCAAATAAAACAGAACTTTTAGTAGAAAAATCAGCCTAGAATTTGATTAACACTAGCTATCCTCTATATGGCCCATTTTTTATGCATTTAGCCGGACCTCTGAGTGGACGAACCAGAATTTCACAATTCGCAAGCATGGCCTTCAAAACTGACACGTCATGGCTACTGATAGGAGCTATCAATTAATTTATGACAGGGTGCTGGCATTATATCCTTGTTTTTAAGATTTGATCACTTTATTGACACGTAAATACATGGTAGGTTTACATATTCTGTAAATGTATCATAATATATAGATATATATATATATATTTTCCATTCACAGGAATGAATTCTAGTTGTCGTTCTTGATTGTTTGATAGCGGCATGATTCTCCTGACCGTATTGGTATTACATAGAACAACAGGATTTTGATGCTTATAAATAGAGTTTAATCGTTAGTTAACTGTATATTAGTATCTCAACCTTTGCTTTCGGCCCAAAGTTGATTCCATTCCTGTTTAGATACACGATTTCCGTATAATACAATACAATATATTGATTTCCTCTTGACAAGCGCATCATATTCCCGAGTCACATTGTTCGTTTTACTATTCGACAATGTATTATGTTACATCATATAGAGTACACTGATAAATACATTCTACATACAGTTTATTTTATAGTTTGGTCTTTTGATTTTTGGTTCGGATTTGTGTTGAAAATAACGTATGGTGATAGGCTTACATTCTTAAGTGTATTTTCTTTTAATTGATTCTTCTAAGTGAAAATATTGACTATTCACACGAAAAATGCTTTACATCAGGTATTCAATTTTTACAATGCACATCATGACCTGACCCGATAGTCTTTTACGCTCAATTCATTCCATGTGCTGCTAATTCATTCTTCAGTCAACGAATAAAAAATAAATATCGCATTATTCGTAATTTAGTAAAAACTCAATTAACAGTTGGTTCCTTTTTCGTGTGCATTTTTAACCGCATTTTCACATAGAGAGACGAGGAGGGTGCAAAACCTTGGTGCGATTTTTTGTACAAGGTCACACATTAAGGTGTTGCGATATTAATACAGATTTAATCGCAATTACCGTTAAATAGCATTCCGGAGCACACAATATTCTGATTGCAAATGTTGCTGCGATGATTGAACTGTCACAAATCGAAAACGAACTTAGCCAGCCACAACATAACCCGAAATTGTCACAAATTACATCGAACAATAGGTCAATTAAATAAGCGAGTACTAGTTTGTAATTTTATACGAGCCGAGTTTGTTTGGTTTTTTGAACCCTTCATATTTTGTTGTCAGTTTTCAAAAAACCTGCTAAATTGTTGAGATTGAGATCTTCTTTTACAATTTGTAGTATTTAAAAATCTTTAAATTATACGCTAAGATACTAAACCTACTTAATTCAACAATTGACTTTGCTCAGTCATGCAAATGTCTATTTTTATTTGTGGAACAAAGAATCTCAGCTTCAGCTTGTTCTAACGGAAATTGAAAAAAATTATGCATCGGATTAATAAATACCTTGCATCCGCCCTTAAGGTGTACTTCGTTTAATTAGATTTAGGTTTGACCTGTGATTTATCTCTGGTCTTTATCATTATTTTTGCTGAATTTCTTCTAATTAAATCCGTTTCGTGAGACAGTTCGTGCTCGTGACATAAATACTAACCTTAAACAGCTAACTTAATAGGTACCGTGCAACCGTGAAATACAAGTATTTTTGAAATGTAAGCAAAAATGAAGAGCATCCACATCTCAACCTTATTAATCTTTCACATTGAATTAGGTCGAACTTTAATTATGTTGAAAAGAAGCTAATTTCACATTTTAAAGTTGATTTCATGCTTTTAAAAAAATCGAATGTTTAGTAAACAAAATTTGTACGAGAAGGATTTTTGGCGCAAATAAATAAGAACGAGATCAACGTAATTTGAGAAGAAAAATGCAAAAGGGAGATCTATTAAAATTAGAGGAATGAGTCAATTAAAAAATCCCTTAATTGCTTGTTGCATGTTGCATTACGCGTTTCAATTTCAAGCCCAAATTTAAAAAAAAATTGAGCGAAAAGACTCAAAAAGTTTTTTCCTAATAAGAACCCAAGTGGTGCTAAGCCTTAGTGATGGGTGCGAAATTAATGACGACATTGAATAAATGCACATAAATTGTGGCAGTCTTGTCCAAATTGAAATCCGCTTGCGCGCTCAAGCGCGAATTCTTAAATGTGTATTGGATATTCCATAAAAAACAAAGCAGTCATTTAACGAGCCGACAATCCAGTGTAAAATAAAATTAATTTGGCACTTCAACAAAGAGAAATTAGGTGAAAAAGCTCAAAACTAAAGTGATACAAAGATGCGAACTGAAGTCTTAAAAAAATTCAGGGTTTCAATTCAATTCAAACTGGCGTTTTCTCCTCGGACGCAACTTTCTTCGGCGACGGTAGCTGTTCGTCCTCATGCTGAGTTTCGGGGAGAGGTGCAGACCATCTTCGCTTCTTGGGACTTTGTGGACCTTGTGACCTTTGTTCCGGGTCCCCTGTGAGTATTGCGCTGAGTAGAGATGTCGATGCAGCAGTGGTTATCGCAGTGACACTGCTTGTCGTGCAGCTTGTTCCAGATTCCTTGGTAGTAATGGGCAGGGGCGGTGGGAGCATTTCCAGACTTGCTAGAGCCAAGGTCAATTTACTTGGTCTTCCGGTCACCCTACTCAGACTAGGTTTGAGCAAGCTCGTTGGGCTTCCAACCGGCTTGGGTCTTGAGCCCTTGAAAACGCTTCGAAGGATTGTGGACGAGGAGGGTTTGGAGGATGATAGAATTGAAACTGATTTGGGACTTTTGATTCGGGGTGAAACATTTCCTTGAAGTTCGGCTAAGCTTCGAATTCGAATAGCATTGAGGGTGGGGCTGGTGGACAAGCTTGGTGGGGATATTCCTGGGGATGGGTTAGCTCTCGTTAACGTCATGCAAACATCTCCTACCTGGAGATGGAAACAGTTCAGTTGAAGAATGATTTGACTTGCGATAGGGGAAAGGGATGACCAGCCTCGACCTTCCACGAAAAATGGTTGCTCTGGTGTTGCTTGAATAGAAATCTGAAAAAAATATATAAATTAGTCATTGTGCATTATTGTAAATGTGCACTATTCAAAGTTAGAAAGAACGGTTGCATGCAAAGGTAATGTATTTTCCATAAATTCTCGCCATATTGTGACTTGTGGCCATTGACCATGTGCCTGCCAAGGTCACGGTTTTCAAAAATTTGACAAAATTGACAAGCTTCTTATATCAATTATAATTTTCGATCTAAATATAATTTCCTTCGGATTTTCTCAATTCGTCAGGCTTGATTTTATTTAAAAAAGGACGCAGACGCTGCAATGTGCCATGTGCCATGTTTGGTTAGGTTAAATCGTGAATCATTTTAAAAACCGGAAGTCAATATAATTCAAAATGATTCATGGAAATCTTCGACGTAATGCTGTCTATGCATACACCACACAAGGTACATGCACCTGCCTAAAGTTATGCTGAGCTTGCGTGACATGTAAGTAAACTTCCAATTCCAGAAACCTCTGAAGCGTACATAATTACAATACAACCGTCACCCCATAAAACAGCCATTTTCCCAGCACTCCCAGTCAGTGTATTCAGAAACCCAATTAACGCAAAAAGCTTACAGGAGCAAAGACTCCTTTGTCACTAGTAATTCCGAGAATTATGACCTGGCTGATCCCAATTTAGAATTTACATGCACGTTACTCAGTTCACCTATGAGAATTAACGTTGTTTTTATTTCTTATCAGAGTACTAAATCACGGAAAGTGAGTTGAATGTCGAACAGACAACAGAAAACAGAATACACAAAGCTCATCTGTCTACAAAAGCGACACCAGCATCTGACACGATAGACAATACGAGCATCCTGTTGTACCTTGTACCTGTTGTTGCACCCTCGTGTGAAGCTGAAGCACCGTATGCATTTTTTGCAAGATTTTTTATGATAAAATCATCGAACCTTTACATACACTAGGACAAAGGAGTAAGTACTTTACAAAAAATATTAAACGAAAGGGCAAGGGCATAACCCGTGTAATAATTTTTGCATGTATCATTTAATTATGTGGAATTTTATCCTTTGCAAATTGAGCAAAAATGGTAAATATTTCGGATTTACATAATTCGCGAATTCATACTTTAGTGGAGAAAAAAATCAAATTGTAGTGATTCCATTTTTGGCCTTTATTTATTATTTGCCAATATTTATTTACTTATACTCTGCATGTCAGTGGTTTATAGCTAAAATTTAAACATGTCAAACCGTTCATGGATAGATTACGTGAAACTAATCCAATGAGAGAAAGTAGATAAGCTTATGCTAATAGTTTACCCAACTATTGCAAGCCTTATCTCAGTATCAGCGCCTTTTTACCTGCTGGCTAAACCTAGCGTCACACGCAAGATTCGCTGATAATGAATTTCGCTTTCAGGAAGTTCTGCTGATACAGATGTACAATTAAAATTGAAAAACAACTAGACATTCAATCATTCACGGTTTCGAACGCCTGGTTTATATAGTTTATATTTAATTTTTCATGACACTTTCTTCCGGCATGGGACAAAAGTTAAGTTCAATTCAATAAATACCATGGAAAAGTTCTATGGAACTGGTTGGTGTTTAAAATTCTCCGTGTCACCTCCAAGGAAACTCTATATTAATGGTAGCCATATGGAACTTGGAACTTGCAAAAAGCTTATACAGTGTAAGGCAAAAGGTAATGGAATTTGCAAAGGATGACATCATGTCCAAAAATACAACTGAAATTCCATACGCAGGTAGTATAAGCCAACTTAAACCTTGTCGGCATCTGTCTCTTTCATTTATTGGATCCCAGCCCAAGTGTCAAGTGCAAAGGAAAGCAAATACTGAGAACTGAGAAACGTCTTGAAAGTCTTAATTTACGATGCAATGTTGATCCTTGAGCCCACGCTTTCTTGCCGTCTTCACTCTACAAATACTTGTTCGTTCAATACATTGCGGCGTGTCGTATCTTACGCAACGTCAGCGTTCATTGATAGTATTAAATTAACCTTTCTTTGCACATTTGAACTTGAACGTTCACATTATAGTAGGTAGTTCCAAGTTTCACAAAGAGCAAACAGGCGCAGTACAGTACGATCTTCGTTGCTTGAATATTTGCATTTGGTCATGCTTTTATCGCAATATTTGCACTATGCAAAACACTTAAAAGTAATTAGCTAATTTGATTTTGCTTACCTCCTGATTCTCACGAGACTCAACACGAAGGATGAGCTTGCACAAGGAATTTTGTCCAACCCCGATCAAGTCCTGACCCTCAATTGACATTAACGTGCATCGTAGAATCTTGACCCCGCCGTCAATTTCGGCTGATTGTACGAAATCCTCTTCACTGAGATCCTCGACAGATAGTTTGTTCCCGCTCGCAAGCTCAATTCTCGAACCCCGCTTGAAGAAGAGGAGTTCTGGCATCATCTGCTTCGAAACAGGTGTTATCACAACGGCCGGAGCCGGTAGTTTATCTTCGGACTCAGGTACTGCTGACAGGGACCCTGGAATATGAACAATTCGAATTTTATCATGGCGTCCGGATAAAATGATAGCACAGCGACCTACCACATCGCATAACAATATTGAATTGAAACTACATATAGAACGATGTCAAAAGCCATAATTATTTTGAACTTACCTCTTTCTGGCGGCGTAAACGTGAAACGAGATGGAAAGGTTGAGTAGCGAGAAGTGGGGATATTATTGGGGGATGACTGAGCATGTACATCAGGGCTCGAAGCATGAGCATTTTGAATTATGGGAATTTGAGCAGTCGAGCAAGAAGCGGTCGTTACGGATACGGAGGGGCTAGAAACGTTGGACGGTTTGGGATATTGGTTCAGGTACTTGGCATAGTCGACTGAGGATGTTGACACAGGAATGCTTGAACGAGATTCCATACCCGGTTTCCGAGCAACAGCACCTGACCCCGAGTTTGAATTTGAAATCGAAGTGTTTCTGAAATCCCAGAACTGACTACTTGTTGTCTTCTTCGGACTCGGCGGGAGGAATGGACTATGCAAGTGAATGGCTGTCGTTTTCGTTTTTGTATTCAAATCCAAAGCTTTGTCTCGTGAATCGTATTCATAGATACCATTCCCGTTCCCATGATGCGCATGACCATTGTTGTAGACTGGTCGAGGTGGGTTACTTGGGTGAGCCGGGTTGGAACAAGTGAAGATGTTCGTATTGAGAATTCGCTGAACCATGGCACTATTCGGACCAGGAGAGTCTGGAGAACGGGATCGTTGTTTGAGTAAGCTCGATTCCCATTCCCGACCTCCGTGTGCTGCCGGTGGACCACCTGATTTCGGCACTGAATTCGAAGATTCTTTCGTATTCTGCCTGGCAGTCATCATGAGACTTGGTGAGATGTAGGATGAGGACGGTGAGTGTGGTCGTCCACTCCAAGACACTTTATTCTTGGTCATGGTCCCGCCACCAGATGAATTCATGCTGTACACGGGTTTAGGACTCTCTCTGACTGACGGTTGTGCCTTCTTTCCGGGCATTGGTGGGCTGGGTACTGTGAAACCACCGCTCAGGTCTATGTGACCCATGCCCAGTGGTCCACCCTTGGACAGTCCGCTGCAAACCGGGTAGGCTGGGTAGTGTCCGCTCATGTGTCCGTCCCCACTGGGATGTCGATGACGACTGAGTCCATGAAGATGGGCATTTCCGTTGTAGCGCTCGCTTTCAGCTGCAGCTTCTCTCCGATGCGGTGACGTTGGCGGAGGACCGTAATGCATTCCACCGTTTACATGATGTTGTGGGTAGTAAAGTCCTGAAGGGGTCATTTTGGGTGGGGACGGGGATGCCGCAGCGACTTTGTGCTGATGCTGTTGCTGAGAGATAATATTTGAGTGAAAGTTGTCCAAGTAGGAACTTGCCGTGGCAGCGGCATGAGAGAGCGCTGGGAATGCTGATCCGAAGATGGGATACGACATGGGATGAGAGGCTGCAGCCGCCGCAGCAGCGGCATATAAAGCTGCAGTATGACTCGGGCTCAGGCCCATACTCGGATGATGCGGGTAGGCACCTGGGTAGAGCCCATTTGAAGGTAGCTGAGGGGAATAGGGTGAGGGGCCAGCGGACCCTCCACTGGTTCCATTATGATGATGCGTTGAAGGGGACAGAGCCTTGGGTGAAGCGGATGATGCTGGTGCAGGGGATGAGCAAGGAATTGGCATCGATGACCGGAAATTAGTTGGATTCGACGGCATTTGATGATGAGGATATTGTGACGGGTGGGAATGAGTATAGGAATGATGACTTCGATCTCCGTTAATGTTCGCGATACTGGTCCCACCACCGTTGGTTAGTCCATTGCTCTTCCCGCTGCTGCTGTAGCTCGGAATCCGCTCAACTTTTCTCGGACTACCGCTCATGACTTGAGAATTGGACTTGAGGTGATGACCCTGATTCTGACCGGGATTCTGACTAGGTCCATTGATGTAGGGGAACGGGACGGGCCTTCGTACTCGGTCCAAGGTCACCGATGATCGGGAATAGCCACTATTGTTGTTCGGATCGTGTGGTACGAGGGCTCCGTTGAGAATTGAGCGTTCCCGGCCTCGTTTCCCACCCGAAGCGTCATGACTCAGCACGCCCGAGCGGAGACTCACAGGAAGGGACGGGATGAGGAATTTCTGGGAGTCCATGCACAGATGCTCATTTTCCATGGCGTGATGATGATGGAGGGTCCCGGATGTTGGGCGGCCAGGAGCAGTCCTCTGCTGCAAGAGTGAGTGGGCGTGATGGGCGTGTGCAGAGCCGGCGCCATTCATGGATGGCGCTGAGATCATTCCTGCTCTTCAGTTTGAATTTTTCTGGGATCTAGCTTCAGGGATTACCTGTAAATCAATAATAATTAAATCAATTAAT
>JAQFYU010001852.1:0-13470 GCA_034694905.1 Ceratophysella granulata
CGTCATGTGCGTCGTCATGTTCGTCGTCATGTGCGTCGTCATGTGCGTCTTCTACGTGCATCCTTTTGGTCGCAAGCTGCCGTCAGGCAGGTTTCAAGCTATATTTTTACTCTTCAACATACAACTTTTATGTAACTTTTCTCTTGAATGTTACTTTTGCGTTGAACCAATATTTGTAGAACCAATTGGGAGGTGGTGACTTTTGACCTTCGCTTTCGTTCGGTTTGACCTCAAAGCTGCATCGGGCACTCTTGTGAAATAATATCCTAAACCAAAATACATACTTACACTACACAATGCATGATATAAAAATACTGTAGTGAACCATTTGTCTGACTGTTTGGTTTTGTATTATTTTGATTTTTACAGAGTTGCCATCTGTTGTCTGCTTCATTTCCTATTACTATTCGTTTGAATTCTTCTTCAATTGAACTCGGTGACACAAAATGTTTTCATCCGGTCCTAACTATCCTAAATTGAAGACGAACCTTCGTCTTGCTGTAAGCCGTCTCAAGCTATTGGAAAAGAAGAAAACGGAGTTGGCACTCAAAGCCCGGAAGGAAATTGCAGACTACATTTCTGACAATAAAATTGAAAGAGCGAAAATCCGTGTGGAGCACATCATTCGTGAAGACTACATTGTTGAAGCAATGGAACTCGTTGAAATGTACTGTGATTTGCTTCTGGCTAGATTCGGACTTTTACAACAAATGAAGTAAGTATTGAATGAATTCGTAGTATTCTGTGCATTGCATTGCTCCTATAATCTGCTAGCTGCTAACTTGGTCGATGGAAGTGGAGTGAGTGGTGTTGTATTTATTCTCTTAATTTTACAGGGACTTAGACCAGGGACTGGCCGAAGCAGTTTCAAGTTTAATTTGGGTAGCTCCTAGACTTCAGTCGGATGCAGCAGAGCTCAAAGTCATTGGAGACCTACTGATTGCCAAGTACGGCAAACCGTATGGAATTGGCTGCCAGGATAATGCTGTTGGAACTGTTGCACCCAAATTGATTCAGAAGATGAGTGTTCATGCTCCTCCCAAAGTATTGGTTGAAAAATATTTAATTGAAATTGCGAAGATGTACAATGTCAACTATGAGCCGGATCAACGAGTGAGATTCTATCACCTAAAAAACTTGAGCCTTACTTCATGTGCATGCTCTGATCTTACCATCAATTGTATTCCTGGATTAGATTCTAGATGAAGCTAAGATTTCCGACGACCTGGTAGACTTGGGAGAGGACAGTCGAAATAACTTCAACGAGAATGGAGGTGGAGCTTCAGGAGGCGGTGGCGGAAGTGGAGGAGGTATGACCTTTCCTCCTCTTCCAAGCGCAAATGATCCTCCAGGATTCGTTGGCTACCCCTACATGCCAATGCCGCCTGGCGAGATTCCTCCAGGACATCGACAACCCTTTCAATATCCAGAGCCCAATCAGGCCGGAGTGAAACTTCCCTTGGATCCACCCGGTGGAGGTGCAGCTCTTTCACCACCCTTTTCACCAACTCACGGGATGAACATTCCACCTCCAGGTGGTTACCCTCATGATGCTGGATTTCCGCCCAACCATGGAAAAATGTTGAACTACAATTTTCACGTAAGCACTAAATAAGCTTAAAATAAAAAGTAACATTAGTTCCACACAACATAGAACATAAGGATTCTTATTGTAGGAAGTATATGTGATCGATGATCACCACTTTTTGCGTGGTTTTAGAATGAAGAAAAACTGAAATCGTAATGGGCCGTAGAAGAGAGGGTTGACGTTGCACTTTGCATTGCACTAGTTCATTCGGGAATGAAAACCTTTCGATTGTCGAAGTAGTTCGACGATTGATCCCAAGAAATTAATTTATTTGGCTATATTGGATGTTTAAGTCCAGAATCAGTATACTTACTTTAGTATTTTGAATATGATTTCTCTGAAGTAGGGGTCTTCTATTTCCGAATGAAAGTTGTAACTCTGTAGTAATTGTTCGGTGACGGTATTGCGTAAATGTGCCGGTTAGGTTTGGGCTTAATTTGACAATTTGGAGCTCATGATTTGAAGCTCTGGGTTGAAAAATGAGCCAGGAGCATGATACGTCTCGTACGCATGTGCCGCTATATATATGGTTAGGATAGGATTGTGCAATTGTACGTATTTTGTAACTGTGACTCCTCTAACGCATTTTGATTTTATGATATGCTATGACTCTTGATTATAGGGAGATGAGGATGTAGATGGAGCCGGATATTACGGTAATTCCCAACCCCCGCCATATAGCACCTTTCCACCACCACACACGGCACCTGAACCTTCACAGGTGGGATTTCATTCCTTTTATTTGGATGTTAAAACACGGGTTAATCGGAACGTCAATGCCCCTACTCGGGATTCTACTTCACATTGCTTCTGTAGACTTGGGTTGTCGGTTGAACTCTAACCTCTGATCCAGTGTCCTGCTGCACTTCACCCAGAACTGTATCCCTCTTTCCCTGTAAACCTCAAGAACTGCAAACTGAAATTGATCTTGCCGTAATAGCTTGAATTCAATGAGATACGCTGCAGTTATAGGAGTTTGTATGTTATATTCGGCTATTCTCTGGCTTCTGCCTTGTATGTTTGCTTTAATATTTTCTAAGAACAGACAGACTAGTTCTAAGCCGGTTGTTCTTGCATAAATAGTTACATAGTTGCTCGCTTGCACTGAGCTCCAGAATAATTGGGAATTACATTCGTTTCATGTGGTGTAGTCCAATATTTGTAGTACTTATGTAATATTCTCCGCGAAGCCAATGACGTATGGCACCTGCTTGGCCTACTTTGCTTTACTTGTCAATGTCATTTGTCAACCTCAACTCTCTTTCATGCGGTTCGGCTAACTATGCAAAGTTTTGATGTGGTGTAACTCAGTATTTAAAGAAACAGGCGATATGAATGCAGCTTTTGATTACACTCTATTTGAATTTGTAGGATGAATCGAAACCGAAACCAGCACCACGAGCCAAGTTATCCCCAGGAAATGAACTTGAAAATCTGAACTTCCCCGAAATTCCGGATCTTCCCACAGTTCCCTCCACGAATCCCTCCAGAATTGATTTGGGTGGTGGGAGTCGGCCTAATCCAAATGTGAAGAAAGACGATGAATCTGACATCGATTTCGACGATCTGTCACGGAGGTTCGACGATTTGAAAAAGCGAAAGTAAAGAAGCGAAACGTCTTGCATTTACTCATCAGTTGGAGCACATTATACGAAACATCGGCTGTTTTCGAAATATGTATAATTTCATTCTCAAGTAGATCGATTTCAGTTTAATGTAGCTTTAAAATGAACGTAATTTAAATCAGTTTATTTGACATAAACAAATACTGAAAGGAACGAAACGAAGCTAGGCTTTTCTACTTGCTTTCTCTAATCGTAGAAGCTAGCAGCTCTAGTAGTATATTGAACAAAATCACCTGTGCTAATGTGCCTAAAATTAATTGCTTACACTTGAATTAATATATCGAGCAGGAATAACTATCCTTCCACTTCATGCCGAATGCCGAATAATAAATCAGCTTAATATTCTATTCCCTCGCCGTTATTGTTATTGCTACATTTATGCGTTTTCTTCATTCTCCAGATATGATTCAAAACAAATAAAAAATACGTCCATTATTTACTCAAGAAATATTCATCATGAAAATGAAATGTGTTTAATTTCTTCCAAAAAATAGATGTGGCCTACTAATTGATCTTTACTATGTGTAGTCTTTACTACTTATTGATTTACAATGCGAAATACATCTACTGCAGAGCGATTAACTCATATTCCGTTGATATTTATCGACTAACAACTAACAACAGCGAGAGAAAGTAAAGACTTAAATACTTAAAGGCAAAAAGATGAAAGAAAGCCGTGCTTAATTTAATCATAATTTAATAAAGTAATAATTTCATCTCATCATAGAGTCATCGTTCTGTAAGCTTTGTAAGCCTATATCCTGGGAAATCCTAATAGTTCATCTCCCGCGTTGAAGTGTGAGTGGGAAGGGAAATGGGAAGATCTTGGACTTGACATTGACACTTCATTGGTTCGAGTTCGAGTCGAGGTTCCGTGTTCCGTTATTGCAGAATCCAGCATCCGATACGATACCCGGTTCCGATTCCGATCCGACCCCGACACAGAAGTTAAAGAGAAATCAGAGCCTGTTGTGGTTACTCGTGTCGTGATCGTGACTGCGGCTGGTGACCGACCGGACGAACAACAAAGGGATGAAAATAGTGGGTAAAAGTACGTACTTTATATGTTACTTATGTTACTTTATATGTTACTTTATAATTACTTTATATGTCATGAATGCGATATATATAGTACATGTATATTATATATACATAGTAAGTTAGATCTGAGTATGGTAACCACCGATTCGTTCATGTGCCATGGGAACCACTAACTACCGGTTATGTGGTTTTCCGAAACGCGCGCAAGTACCGTTTAGCATTAGCGGTTACCCCGTGTGTATCCTGCGAGGGCTATTTGATAGGTAAGATCTTAGTCTATAACAATTCATCCAACGAACTTGGACTTGAAGCTATGAAATTCCAAATCTTTCCAATTCTTAATGTTATGCTATTTCGTTAATTAATGCTATCCTTCCAAATTCCATATTGCTCCAAAGCCCCTCCAAAAAATTTTGGTCACAGATTAACCCAATGCGCGGCTGTAATCATTTTAGAATCGTCCGCGTACCGATTCCTGCTCGAATATTTATCCAGACTGATAAAAAACATTTGGTTGTTGGTGCAACACTTTAACTGTCGGGTGGGTGGGTGGAAAAGCACAGTCAGGATCAGGAAGGAAGGATCGGTATATGACAGCAATTCTACTTTGACAAGTTTGGGGTGACGAGTTGTCCTTTTGAAAACAAATTCGTAATATCAGGTCTCCTCGCCTTCCATATCTAATTTGACAGAGCAATTGGTTAATATTTTGCACAGTAATAACCACAAGTAAGAGTGCTAACATAATATCACGTGACAAGTAGTCAATCGGTAGGGTCCCTCAAGAGTCCAATACATAGCTATTTATTCTGCGCTCTCCTCTCAAAATCTTGGGTTTATGAGTTATGACGCTATGAGTTCTGAAGGTACTGTAGACAATCGTATGCTGAGAATGTTCTAACCGTTCTAAGCGCACCCGCCGGTGACCTATTTTCTACGTTTTTCTGCGATCAAGTTATTGCATACCAGAGGTGGGCAAGATACACGTATCTGTAAAATACGTATTTTAATAATTAATCTTAGAACATCTCAACGGCAAAATTGTATCTTAACTTGTATCTTGTATCTTCAAGCCGATCAAGATACATTTTCCACATTTCAATAGAAAATACATAATCCATGTATCTTGCCCACTTCGGTTACATACTCGTAAGTACTACTACTACAGATCTTAGGGCATTTATTACGGATTTTAATTTCATATTTGACTTACCAGGTGCGACTGTTCGAATAGAAAGCTTTTGATTAAACTTTGGACTTCGTTACGCAATGAGAAATGGAAGGAATGGGATGACTTTTGTTGATCGATTAATTAGAATTTCCAAGTTCTAAGTCGCAAATCTCTGCGAAGCCCCTTTTCTGTGAGTCGCCCGAGACCTGTATTTCAAGATGTCATCCTCCTCGTCGTCCAGCTCAAGTTCTGGCAGTGGTAGTGATGATGAGGTGGAAGGGAAAGCAGCAGCAAGCTCGAGCTCTCCAAGTTCCCCCTCCAATCCCAATTCGGAGGTTGAAGATGATGAGAAGGACGAAGATTTTGATATGTATGCTGATCTTGAAACATCTGTCTTCCAGAGGTCCACGGACCCTGGACATAGAACCGTAAGACTAAAACTAACATACAAGCCAAAGCCATATTAAATTGATATGCAAATTACAGTAGACTGGTCAGTAGTGAATGATCTTCTGTTCTCGAAAACACAGCCAAAGGCTGAATAGTTTTGTATCTTATCAGAGAGAAGAGCTCGAGAGTCGACTGAAAGAGGTTGAAAACATACTTGCGGACTCGTTGAAGGATCGTGCTGAGCTTCGAGCGAAAGTAACTGAGCTTTCCAAGGAAAATAAAATAGTTCTTAGAAACGCCTCGTCACTTCTACGAACTGCAAAAGATGAAATAACAAAAAAGAATGAAATGTTGACAAATCTTCAGAGAAGGTAAACTATTTGCATTTTGTATATGGCGACGCGCGACGCCATTTGTTCTAGAATACATTTGTCAGTGATCTTTCTGGTAATAATACGTAATTTAGATATTTGCTGAATTGTATGAGTATTTCTATTTCAGTTTATCGACTATGACCAGAAGAGCGACGGCAAAGAGGTCCGCCTCACCTACAACAAAAGCGGAGCTGGAAGCTATTCTACAATTGTGTCAAAAATGTTCGGAAGTATCGAGTGCAGCCATAACAGGAGCGGACATTCAACAACTCGTCGAGGCAGAGAAACGGAAACTTGCCGAAACCGGCCTTAAGTTGGCATCTGGCATCTGGAACAAGAAGATTCGCCTCAATAACATGTCCATCTACTACAAAAGTGACCAAGTGCCGTTCAGTCGGTTGGAAACGGTTACGTTTCCCGCACTTGAGAAACCCAGTTCCGTTCCCGTTGTTGCGAAGTCGCCTGTGGCTATTCTCGGTTCCGGAAAGGAGGACCCTGCTGTAGCTGCTTCAGCTTCTCAATCCGAATCCTCGGTGGCTAGGTCAAAGTTGAGCAATGAAGAAGTAAACAGTGCAGGAGCGGGAGGCTCAAGTTCCAGGAGAATCAGTGATAAACAGGATTTACGGAATGAATTAAATTCTTCTTCGGATAACAGACGGCGGAGCTCAAGAGCTGTAAAAGACACAAACGGACAAGGCAGCACCGACAAGAGCCAAAGTCGAGCCGATCGAGAGCGAGAACTGTTTGGCACACCCTCTCCACGACATCCACGATCCCCGAGGGTTGATCCACGTCATCCAGACAAGTCGAGGTCACCACAAAGAAATCCAGGGGCCACACTTCATCCAAATACGGCCAAATCACCTCCTCGATATTCCAATTCCGGGAGTTACAGGTATGAATATAAATACTTTCAGATTTTAAAGTTGCTTTTAGAACGTTGTGTTGGCTTTTGGTGGAATTTATTAATACACGACAATTCCAAACGAAGTCGGTCTATGTGAGCTAAGTTGCTAACTAATTCGCAGTTTGACTTTCAGAACAAGAAGTCCATATAATCAAGCGGAAAGACAGCACTATGATAGGCGGCGTCAGCGCGAGTCCGGCGAGCTCTCTCGAACGCCGTCTCCGTCCAATAACTATCTTCGAAAGCGAGCGTCAGGTCAAGATCGAAGCAGATACGACCACTACCATGATAAATTCAAAAAACGGAGAAATTGACCTAATTTCGTAAATACAGACACCTGTCGATGTGGATAAATCCTCGTCACTTCCAGTACCTTGTACTTTTCACCACTGGACCTACCTACAATGTTAATATTTTTAAGTCCACAAAGTAAGTACAATACTACCAATTTCTTTCAATCCTCGTGAGTTAGAAGCTTTGTGTTAACAGTAGAACTTGAGTCACACATGACATGGCATTAAATTAATCATTCTTCCTTAATGAAGCGTTGAAGTTTAGCTTGGAGAAACGAATTTATTTCTTATACATAGGACATAGGACTGCATCGCGCATCACAGAGATTAGAAGCACGTAAATGGTTCGTAGAGGTCCGGTTCCGCTTCATGTAGTACGGGCCATGATTGATTGGATCATACATTTATTTAATTTTTGCGCAATTGATAGATGATAGAACTAAACTCTAGCTAAATTGTACGTTTTACAGTAAACTTCTTCCTCATCGCTATTTCCAGTTTTCCGTTTGGATTGTCCCTGTCCAGATGAGAAAGGTTACTTGTCAGTGGCACCCTTTTCTCGCAATTTTTTCTGTTCCATTTGGTAGAGAACTCCTCGTGATAGCGAGTAGAGCCCTGTCAGGGCCACGAAGATATTGACAGAGAAGAGGGCATAATTCTTAGGAATAATGACAAGAGAATATCTGGACCAGATGATACCCGTTGCGGCAAGTGCACCTGACTGTGAAACACTGATTTTCTCCGCTGGTCGCTTCAAATCTCCTAAACCGGCAATCACTAAACTCTGCAATGAGAAATGCAAATGTTTAGAAATCACAAATTTTATAGGGTGAATTGTAGCAAAGGATGCGCAAGTGAAAACCGGCGTTTCGGAACACATAACCTAACTTTACCTACAGTAAAGTCACATTATGTAAAAAGACTGAAATTTTTTCCGCGCACCCTTTGCTACAATCCACCCCATTTTATATGCAATATAAATCCATAATTTTAATACCTACTTAGTATACAGAGTACAGAAAGTACATGCACATTGTATTCATTATATATAAGTAGTAACTTATAATTAATTATAACTTACCCATTTGAAGAGTGGAGACCAGAAAAAAACTGTCTGTGGGCCTGAAGGGAAAAAAGGTTGCACAATTAAATCATGCACAGAATCCGTGATCAAAAAATTACTACATTCAGAGTAGCCTCTGACCTTGAAAATTAATACGCTCTTACCTGCGGGATGCTTCCAGAGAGGCATGAGCTTCTGCGGAACAAACTGCTCGAAAAAAGCCATGGAACGGAGGTAGACAGCGGACGCCATGATCGAATTTATAAATACAACAATTCAACACTAATACTTGAAGTTAATATTAATCCGTACTCCTCCAGCTCCAGCTAAGCTCCAGACACCAGAGAAAAGATTCAGCTCGTACTTGCATCGACCTTCCTCCTGGCAGAAAAGAGATAAAAATATCAAAATTTCCCGCACCTACTCTGTACTCTCGTCTCTACTCTACTCTTCTGTGGTAAAATCACACGAATTTCCTGCATAAATGCATCAATCAGGGAACTCACTCCACTAACTTTCGATATTTGAATAAAATATTGTTTGAATTTAGATTCTGTGAATTTTGCAAACATGAATTACGTCAGTTCCCTGATGCTAGCGTGTTCTCTCGTTCGAGATTATGCAATTCGCAACCCTGATTGTTATTTTCAATCGCTGTTTTGAAAATAGTTGTTGATCTCAGACACACGACATGGTATTTATCTTTACAGTAGTAATAACTTGACATGATCTGGCTCAGAATCAGAACGTCTACTTTGTTCCCCGACGATTTATTTTATTATGTTTCATTGACTCTCTTTCTTGTCAATATTTTTTAGGGTTGTTATATGATTTTAAATATACATTTTTCACACTGAAATACTGATTGAACATGGGTGGATAGTGGGTATGAATACTTGTTTAGCTTATTTTATACTCGAATATTGAATAATTCAATTTTGTAGTGGAGAATTCGCCTTCTATTGGGTAGTATATGTAGAACAGGGTGTGTTTCAATTCAAAGTGTCAGGTATATATTTTCCATTCAAGTCTCTTCCTCCACATTCTCAACCTGAACGTCTCTGTCTTCCTCTTCACCTGCATTCTCGTCAACTTGGTCCTCTTCATCTTCACACACTTCTTCCTCTTCAAATTCACCCTGGTTAGAATCACTTTCACCTGGTTCTTCTGATTGGATAAGCAGAGAGAGGGACTGTGACGTGGATGGAGCATCCACGTTACCTTGACCTGACAAAATATATGAGTTTCAAATTAGGTGACCATGAGAATCACTGATCGAAAGGATAATCTTTGTTGGGATAGTTTGAAATTATGAACGCTGATATCCTCCTAATTTTTGTTTGAATCAAATAGGCTGTAAACAAAACATCATAAATACCTCTCGTTTGCGAGCCACTTGAACCATCCTCAGGTCCATGACGAATCTGATTGAGACATGTTAGCATTCTTATCATAAACGCAGCGGGTACGGTGATTGTATCCTTCGTTTCTTCCAACATCACTTCGTTACGAGTTATCAGCTGTTCCATATAAAATTAATGTGATGCATATCAATTAGCACAAACGTTAAGGCGAATGAATGAGTGGTGGGCTATGGATTTTATATTGCACAGCAGCAGCTGAGCTCACCTCTTGATTGTATTCTTTGTTGACCAATGATGTTTCACTCAGCGGAGCCCAAAGTTTGATATCATAGTCAATTCCAGAAGAAGCGAGCAAGGGATCGAATGGATGTGGTTGAACGCAATTTACAACGTGATTGTCAGCTGGGATTATATTCACGAGTTCGCCAGTTGACTTGTTCCAGAAGAAAATGTGTCCACAGTCTGAACCAGAAATTATGTAGTTGTCACCCCAGAAGCAGCACTCCTTGATCATCGTTCTATAGACAGCTTAATATATAGTAGTGACTTTTGGATAAAAAATAGGTGTACTTTGCCTTTGATATTACCTCGAATTCCGGTGCCCATGAAATTCTCTAAGCACATTTCCAGCCTTGAGCAAAAGTGGTGGTCTACGTGTTACAAGTTACAATATTAACTTGTAGTAGTTTGTTTTTCCGTTGTCAATATAAATAACAAAATTGTATTCGGTAGCCTAAGGTTGAGCTTACCGTACCTTGAATCAGATGGTCCGTCATTTCCAAAAGAATCTTCACGTTCCTGTGCTTCAGCCTCAGATAGGAAGGGGCTACACAATTTGAAAATTCGTTACACATCTTTAACGGGGATAGAAATAAACTCAGAAAGTCTAGAAATGAATCAAATGCACAACGAACTTACTTTTCTTCCGTGAATGTGTCTGGAACCTGATCGTCTACCTCGGCACTTATTTCAGTACGCCTGGATGTACTCGGAATTTCATGTTCCGTTTCAGACATGCTTCTTTGTCTTACAGAAGGATGAGTGAGCTCACTTCCGCCCAGAGTGGAGCTAGGCGTCTGAGGTGTTTCGTGCAGCATCTGAGATAATACTAATGTCATACGTTCGAGCAGTGAAGAGTGGAGCGTCGGACGAGCCTGACCGATTTCTGAAAGTAAAACGTAAAAATGAACGAAGTGTTGTTAAACGACATTTCCATCATTAGTCACTTGTGATGTGATGACGGTCTAATTTGGTCTCGAAGCTTCGAATTGAGACTCTGCACTGTAGTGCGCACGCACCAGTATTAATATGAATATTGACTAACCTCCAGTGTTTTGTATGGCAGGTCTGGCTAGCGGTCCAGTATCCGACCAGTCGCCTCTCAGTCTCAAGCGTTTCATCGGTGGGCGCGACATGGCACTTCGCTGACTGCGACTATTCGCGGAGGACTTTATCTCAATGACACTGCCGTCCTTGTAGAATCAAATAATTGAAATATGAGATCTTGATTCTTGATTACAATTACCTAATTATGATAATATTTCTGTCATACTGTAAGTGAGAATAGGTAGATATGCTGCGAAGAGAAGCTGGCAACTATCTCGGAGCCTTTTGAGTTGTATCTCACAGATGTCACACGGAAGTAACGATCAGCATTCGAGAGATCAGGAACGCTCAAGCAACGGATCAAGCGATTGTTACGAACTTCATCTGAAAAACAGTGACCGTTAGCAAAGAACTTGACACCGTTATGGTAACCCAATGAACCAAGGAATTTACCTTGAATGGAACTAATTCTGGCTCCATAATTCAGCATTCGCCTGTCATATATTTTGACGGAGCTATCTGCGACCCCAATAGCCAGTTCATAAGGGCAGTGTGGATTGATAGTGAGAGATGTGACTGCCTTTGGTGCCCAGGTCAACACGTCGCTCTATGAAATTAAGCAGTGCTAAAAACAGCACTCCAAAATACCCTTTGTTTTGTTGTACGAAAGACCACCACGAAGGACAACGTACGTGCTGTGTCAATCTACTTTTCCCGCATTCGCAGTGCTGTTTAACACGCAAGTCATAGAAACGAACTGTACAGTCTTCGCCGCAACTCATGAACGTATGTCCAGTGTCATCAGGAATAGGTAGGAGCTTGTAGCAGGTACCATCGTGACAAGAGAATCGGTTCAAGTCATTGTCATACGAGGCTGCATTAAAATCTAAACGACCACATTAAAAATTAGAACAGTCTGCACTTTGATCAAACAGTAATTCAAAGTCGGTAGCAGGTTGTAAACTATACTACATAGTTAAATATTACCAGTATAAAGAATGCTTCCATCTCCGGCACATGAGACGGTGCAAACATCTCCTGTGAATGGCATGAACTTCGCACAGAATATGTTCGAGCGATGACTTGTCTTATAGTCAACCTTGACCTATAGTGGTAGAATTGAAAATAGGGGTTTAAAGCTATAGATGTAGTTAGTTGGTTGTATTGTAAATTGTGTAGCTCAAGCTCATGAAAGGCTACCTTGCCATTGACTGCAAATGGATCCGTAACTTTGAGTGTCTGGTCATCAGATCCAGAGAGGAGGAGTGTCCCCTTTTCGTTCCAGCTGAGCGAGTTAACGCAACCTTGGTGAACCGTGAATGGAGGGCAGTAAAGTTTTAACCTCTGAATCAAGTCAACATTGTCTATAGATAAGAGAAAATATTTATCTTTAGTACAGCTGATATATAGTATATCCAGAATTGGAATGAATATTGGAATAAATTGAATTGTGTATGACAGCGTGTTGTCAGGGCATTGATCATTGGTCACTGGTAGAGGTGTTGACAAAAGTTGTGGGACAGAACACAGCATTTAGAATACAGAATTAGGACAGCATCTTGAAAATATGTAGTAGGATTCTGTATTTCAAAAATTTAAAATGTTGATGATTGATGATGTTCACATATTTACCCTACAAATACTCGACTGTCATTATTATGTTGTATGTATTACCGGAATTAGTATTTTCGTATTGATTTTCACGGGCTACGAAACATTATGATGAGGTCTAAACGAGATGCATAATTGCACAACACTACAGATTGAAAATTGAAACTCTATAAATAGAAGCAGAACGTTCGAAAATTCAAAACACAGGTACAAGTTACAGATCAGTGATTTCATCACTGGCAAATGGCTCAGCTAGTATAGTAGTGTAGTGTATTAGAAGCATGTAATAATATATTTCTTAAGTATACCGACGCGCAAAGCTAAATATTCGATTTCCTATTGTAGAAAGAGTTTTCACCTTTTGCTAAAGTGTAGATGCTCCTTCTATCCAAGACATATGGATCCGCATTGTTGAGTGCACCGAAGAGTGAATGTGGAAAGCGGGTAACCATCGTACGTGCTATGCCAGTCACCAGTCACCAGTTGTCAGTACACGTCCGTCATCCGTTGCTTGTACTTGAATTAACACAGAAACTATACCGGTTTGACTTGGAGCATGGATGCGATGGAGTGACACGTTAGCCCTTCGTCTTTGACTATTTCCTTAGAAGACTAGAACGTTGACCCATAAGTTAACATACGCACACTAAATGACTTCTAAATTCGGCCAAACACAAAATACGACTAGCTAGGGACTAGGGACAGGATAAGGAAACA
>JAQFYU010001853.1:0-13465 GCA_034694905.1 Ceratophysella granulata
TTAACGCTACAAATGAACAAGCCACGAGCGAGCTCAACCGAAAATCTGATTTTGGATTTCTTATGCTAACGTTCAATTAAACACTCCTAACCATAATTCTCTTAAATAGAAATGCTAAACCAATTTCCTGAAAGTTATAATTTTCTCTTTCCCATAGAAAGCCCTGTAAACGTTCCTTTCTGTAATTGAGGATTCAATTAAAACTTGTGACATGAACATAATTATTCCTTTGCATAAATCCCAAGCGTCATTCACGTTTCACGTCACAGGCCTTGAATTTGACAGATCTAATATTTAACCGGAAGCAAATAATTAATTAATTAAAACAACGTTGGACCAAAAACCAAAGAGTGATCTTTTTCGTACTTAATCAAGATATAGATATCACGCGAGTGCTTTTGATAACAGAACCTTTAAAAAATGGATTTGAAATGACTGACCGACCAGCACCCTCTAATTTGGTATGTCCCGCATTTATGTCAGAATAAATCAATCGATACCCGACTTTATTTTCAATAATCCGTTCGACAGAGACAGAACAGGGCGGAGAGGGTAACCCTGGAGTTCATTTGATTGGATATGCTGTCTCTTTTTTTTTAATTCAATCTATTTCGGGACTCCCTGTCGCCAGACGAAGCGTCACTACCACGAACAGAAAGTACCAAGTACCAAAATTACCCGAATTGAGCTAGCAATGAACCCTTTCGTTCCTGCTGCTGCCCTGCTCGACTCTCCCCACAAAACGTTTGCATGAAAAAAATAACAAAAGCCCGACCCGACCAATAAATTCAAGAGAACAGACTCTTGTCTCTGCGAAGGATTTAATTTTCCCAATCAATGCTTATTTGATAATGTGTAAGTCCCCCTTGTTCCATTCTTTTCGAGTCGCTATGCCTACATGTTGCCATTTTCCATTGCCAGTACCACTCTACCACCCATTCTACATTGAAGCAAAAGGAAGACTTATATACTCTCCTGCTTTCCAAAACAAACCAAAAGTTAAATTATGAGTGAACAAAACTTTCCCACTGTTCCAAGTTCTTCCCCTCGGCTCGGTTCTCAACTTTTCCCATACCTCCCGGGTTGATGAGACTAGGATAGAAATTAGCATACGGTAGAGACAGAAGTGAGGGAAGAGAGGGATGCTGAGGAGCTGGGATTTGGAAGGGGATAGGGTCTTGTGCTAGGGATAATTTCTCTCATCAAGAATTATATTACTATTATTTTGTGAGTAGGAACGTTTACAGGAAAGGGTTGACTTTCTTTTTAATTTTCATTGCATCATGCTTCCACTTCATGCACTTCAGTCAGATTTATAAGGCTCTAATCCCCAGCTGAAAATGGAGAATTGGATTTCAAGTAGAAATAGAGACGAACCATTTTTTGATCGGTCTTCTTGTGGAAGGAGTATTGTGGAAAGTGAAGGGTGGTTGTTGAACCAAGCCATATTTATGTGAGTGACCAGAAGAAGAGCCAAGAAATCAGAGATTCAAAGAAAGGATGAACACTCCAAAGTCCAAATATTAATACTTTAAGATGAGTCCAGAGTTCAGAGAAGAAAACATTTCGAAATACGACTTATCACTTTGCATCTGTTTATATGCAGTGGACGTATTTTATTAGGTAGACGTGGAATTATGGCTTGGGCAGATGACGTGCGCCTATTGCTAGAAAACATCTTGTTATGACGGAAAGCATCTTTGGGACTTGGAGAAGCTGATGAATGGAGTGAAGCTCAGATGAAACTGACGTCAATCTCTCCTGCACGTCTGTCTAAGCCTCAATCAATAAACTACAAGATTTTTAATTACTTCCTTCCTCTTCTCTGCTCGGATATTGAGAGTGAGGTAGAGTTGAGAAACTTTAACTCAGTTTCTTCTGCTCAGAAACTGAATCAAATGTCCGGAGCAGAATTCTGAGATCAGAGAATTTCACAATCCAGGAACTGAACTACATGAAATTGGACCGTCTTTTGCCTATTCTGTTGGGCAATCGCGAGTTTTCAACGCACGTTTTATAGAAATTCTATTTTGGTTGGTGGATGGTGAAAGTAATTTCACACCTGCTTTCTTCATTCTTTCATGCTTATTTCTGATATTCAGATTAGCCATATCAGTAACCAGCAAAAACAGGTTGGATCAGTAGCATGACGCCTAATACGTTATTAAGTAATATGTAGCAGATTTGATCAGATCAAATTTTGATTTATAAACAGATTAAAGCCACTGTTGATCTACCCTCTTCCCTGTATCTGGATCTGTCCAATTTTCATAGCCATCTTTGGATATGTTAATTTATGATCATTATCCTAACTTAACCTAACCGCATTTGTTGTATTCAAAAACCTACCCGAATCAAAGATACTTCTGCGACTTTGAAAAGCATGCATACATGCTGCATATTAACGACAACGATACCTGTCAAAAGATTCCACCCAAACAGCGCCACAGCGCGACACCATAAATTGAGACAGCTTAAAAGCGCGACGCCCAAAAACTCGACACAAATGACGACTCCAGCGTCTCGGCAAATCGAATCTAACCTGACCCAACCTTATTAAAATATTTATCATGAGCAATAAGCCGAACTGTAAAATCGATCACTTCCTGTGTCGTGGTTTTTGATTGGCGCTTTCTGCCCGACACGCGTCGAAGGTCGAATACCCAACAGGCACTTGCAGCAGGCCATATTCTCATCAAAATCCGATTTTTGCCCCGAATTCCTAAGAAAAGACAACGAAACTGAGCCCGCATGTCACTTCAAAGAAACTGGGAAGAAACTAATATCAATGTAATGGAAGTGCGTGTAAGTGTGGGCTACGCGGAGTTTCAGGACCGAGACGCGGACCATGGACCATGTCTTACTTGAGTCGTAAAAAGGACCTAATACGGAAGGATCGAGATTGGGAAGACGCTGCGAAATAATAGATTAAGGAACGTCATGCCAGGTTCCATGACGGGTTTTCTGTATCTTGGTACTTACTTGTAGGATAGGAGTTTGAGCTTGAAATAAAATCCGTCGTCCCAAGAGTTCAGCAAAAATACAGCCCACACTCCACATGTCCACGGCGGACGTGTAGTGCTTGGCTCCCATGAGAATCTCAGGTGCACGGTAGTATTGTGTGACCACTTCCTGAGTCATTGCTCGGGAAGGATTGGGTTCCTCAACACGGGCCAGGCCAAAGTCACAGATTTTGAGGACACAATTACTGTTCACTAGCAGGTTTCCCGGCTTTATATCTCTGTGCAAGATCCGGGCTGAGTGGAGGTATTTTAAACCTGAAAGCAGACAGGAACACAAAAAATTAGGCATCTCATAAAACAGTTGGCTCATTTATGTCAGCACAAATTCGCATTACTGCAATTGAATCTATGTAGAATCAATTTAAAACAAAGCACTCAATATACAACAACAGTTATTTCATCTTACAGTGCAATAATTTTAGCTTGTAGCAGAACATCCAAAAGTAATGCAATGAGCTGACAAGGCACGTCGATCACAACTCCAATTTAGACAATAGCCCAACTATGCAAACCGCAATTCCTATCACTTAAAAGCTAGCTATGACAAGGTCGTTCGTAAACATCCAAAACAAGACCTATGGATAATACGTTAGTATGCTCTTCTTCTCGGGAATTGAATGCTCAGTTCAAATACACTCGACGTAAGGACTTTTCATGCCGATAATTCGCATGAAGTTCATGAACCTGAACAACGCTTATTCTTTAATGATGCTACCGAGTTCGATAAATTCATTTAATTAAAGTACGTAGCATGCCGTATGCGAAAATATTGGTCTGGAGATTCCAGTATCTGTTTGGCAGGGCCTTGACCCGCCGCCGCGTTATTACGATGTACGGCCACAGTCGAATAATATCAAGGTCGGGGTCATAATATTGTGCATACTTCATTCTGACCTCTGCGTTGAAAATTGCTCATTTATGTAGGAAACCACAAGTACAGCCAATCCAGAGTCTTGCAGGAGTAGCAGGTGCAGAATTAGGAATGACTAGGTTGACGTAGATACAAATATGGATCTACAATTATTCAAAGAGTTCATATGTAGGAAGTATGCAAAACATGTAAATACTCCAGAATTCAAAGCTCATATCAAACTCATATACAGCTGTCACAAGACAGTAATAAATTGCAAAATTCGCATGTTGGTAACCCATAACATATAAAGTATCATAAATTCCGACTCTGACAATTCCGATCCTTTAATGATGTTTGTATTGGGCATAAAACGCAACATTAAATCAGAGATTACGACTATTAATTGACTAATCGATGCCTGGAATCGAGATACATCTTCGTCTGCAATCTGGGATATAAATACAAACATGTATTTGACTTCAATTTCAAATGTGAATTAAATATGTCCCTAAATAATGAACTTTAGATCTGCAGAAGCTGAGTATACATTACAGTCAAAAAACGCACGGATATGTTATATTAGAGCGAAGATTCTAATGAAACCGTTAATTTTACTTATACATACATAATACTTTATATTTATACTTATCTTAGCAGTCTGTCTGGAAATTTCAGATTTCCAGAATGTCTCCAGAAAAAAATCTATTCAATACAACATTTCCTTGGAGTTTATCTTGTAGGTTGCGTATGCTTGTGCACGTCAATAGAACCCACTCGTCGCTTCTTCCTATTACGTATATATTTGATGCATAAAATTCCAAAGAAAACTCCAGAGAAAGTCGGGAAAGAAAAGGTCTCAAGTGGGGAAGTGAATAGCAGGGGAAAGCACAGCTCGTTATTTCTCATTCAACCGAACACTCTACGTCAGCGTGTTGTTTGTTGTTGGTACGTTCAACCGCTACCGTCCCACGTAAATGTACTTTACAAGAAGCTCAATTAAATGTTTATTCAAACCCTTTCCACATATACATCGGTTCTTCGTTCTTCCATTTATGTTTCACAATCCGAATGAACTAATCCCATTTTTAAAGGATAGCCTTCTGTTAACTACACTTAATAGTCTGAATTATGTTTTAATGATGTACGTAATGGCCACAGCACACGTCAAATAACATGGTTTCATCTTTACACAGAGTATGTAATTACGTATTTACACAGTAATCAAACCTTCAGAATTTGGGTATTGAGTGAAAGCAATGATCCGGAAAAGAGTTCGACGTCAGACGTCATTCTTCGTCCAAGAATTTCTCAATATAGATTCTGACTCTAATGAAGCAAGTTTTGATATTTTGTTTCTCTTTGGATTTTCACTAAGTAGAATATGATAGCCGAAATCTATGCTTGTGCGCATTTCGGAATAAACAAATTGTATAAAAGGCACATGTTTGTGCACACTTACAGAATCAAATTTCAGTACTTCAGTAGAATTCCTACCAATTTTTGGGTGATTGCGAAGTACGTTCTTGTCCCCACGTTTTTCACCACGCTTCAAATGTTGCCTCAGTACGCGCGGAGTATATTACATTCATTGAAAGTTGAATGGTCATGTATGAATAGATAGATGCACGTTTTACAGAATGATTTCGGAACCGAAGACAAGATGCTTACCTCTGAGTATTTGGTAGAGAAAGACTTTTATGTGATCAGCGGAGAGGGTCTGTGGAGAGACAATGATCTTGTGAAGATCACTCTGCATAAGTTCAGTAATGACATAGCTGAAATGCACAAAAATTAAAAAGTTAGTAATGACACCAAGAACTTGTGTAAATTCATCAGAGAATGATGATGAATGGAAAGAGGTTGTCAAACCTACATTTCCTGAAAAAAATCAATATGAGGTGGTTGGAGAATGTCAAGGGCTGATAGGACATTGTCATGTTTAAAAAAGCACAACATTCGTAGTTCTCGACAAACACGACGGGCTGATACCAAGGATTGGAACACGTTGGGCAGTTTCTTGAGAGCGACTCGTTTACCATCTCGAGGATCAGTGACGGCCCTGTAGAATTGAGAAAATAGACTTATTAACATTTATGTTTCACAGCATGCTGAGTGGGATTATTGACTCCACAGATCACGACTATCAATTTCCTTGTAAGATGTGGATTTATGGATTCTAAGTTGGACAGTTTGACCTCATTGGCTCGAACAGTACAGTACAAACCATGAGTAGAGGAGCGTTAGTTAGTCTTGTCAGTGGAGCACGTACAGAAATAGTTCATCCTGATCTCTCGCACGGCTTTGCTAATTTGAGTTTACAGCCCAACATTATAAGTTCGTTACACCCTAATCCTACCAAGATGCCATTACCCAACTCAGGTCCACATGCTACATGGGATTTTAACGTTAAAACCATATTTTTTCACCCTCCTTCATATCTTTTCCTTCCCAACACTCATCAGAGGTGGGCAAGATACATGCATCTTTAAAATAAGTATTTTAAAATACGTATCTTAGATACATCTCAACGGCAAAATTGTATCTTAACTTGTATCTTGTATCTTCAAGCTTTCACTGTATCTTGTATCTTGAAGCCGATTTCGTATCAAGATACATTTTCCACATTTCAATAGAAAATAAGTTTGCTGAGCAGCGCAAATCGTGGAAATTCATTTTTATGGGCCTATGCTTTTCTTCATCCGTCGCTGTAATTGTATGCATCACCACACATACCATCTTGCCACTGTTGTCTTGTCTCACATAGTAAGCAGTTCAAGTACCAAATTTATTAATTTAAAGCTTTATACTCGAAATTAAATCATTACCAAACCCTTAAATAATGGAAGACCAGACTGTTCTTTTCGTCTTATTCAACGGTATATTTTTACAGTGATAACACGACTTGGAGACAGTAACGGCAAATTACAACAAATGTGTTCACACTGGTCTAAGTGATTTGAAAATATATAGACTTCCAATTTTTAACACATTTAAATTCATCATTGCATTTACTTTAATATCTCACAGAGAAGAATATAACTAATTCCAATTCATTCATTCTGTCTACTATACGTTATGCCATTTATAGTAACACTCGATTTCTTTTCTAAGTAGAAGGTTCCTTCATTTTTTTTTCTCTTAAAAATGTTAATTCTTTCAAACAGCTTGTGCTAACTTCTGAAAATGTAACTTTTATCTTTAAGATACGTATTTTGTTACGCACAGAATGTATTTAAAATACAGATACTTGTAACTTGTATCTTGGGTGAATTTGAGTATCTTATTTTCTTTATCTTATCTTGAGTCAAAATTTTGTGCCTGAAGTTACATGTATTTTGAAAATACAATTCCATGTATCTTGCCCACCTCTGACACTCATTCCCATTTGGTAGTTCCACTGACACACTTTTCCCTCCTCACTCACTCCTCACTAATAAAATAAAGGTCATCAAAGCATGCATCAGGTCTCTCCTGCTCTGTGTCGTAATGCCTAATACATAAACTCAGGTTTGGAAACATCAACTTTGTAACCAAAAGATCAACAATGCAGTTTCTCTCTTGCGCACTAGTAGACAATGGACCAACTTCCCCGCCTGGTCAATTGTCAATTGGGCCAAGTAGAATTGCTCATGCTCCCTATTGTTTATATTTATGACACATGGAGTCAGTTGTTTAGTCTTGGACTTTTGCATTGTTTTACTTAAATTAAACTCGTTAAACTGCATGGAAAATCTGTGAGATAGCTCAACCCTTCTTGTTGACTACTTCAACAACTGATGAGGCAGAACCAGTTTGTGTTACAAGTTACAACATATTTTTGTGCTTCGAACATATTACAGCCAGCCCTGAGCATACGATACTCTTGTTGGCTTTTGGCTCAGAGGCTTCCACAAGGACGACGTGCATATTAATATCGACTCAAGGTTCTGAATCTCAATGTCGTTGCCGAATTCGGTATCATGTGTGCCTTTTTCTCCGAATGGGTCATTTCAAACCTAGACACGAAATTAGCTCATCATCCTGAAACCCGAAGCAGGACGTCACTCAAGTAGTCACTACTACTGACAAGGCTGGAAGAGTCATAATGTCCAATTCCAATATGAGCCAAGTTTCGATTCGACCTAGAGGTCCAATCAAGGAAGGAAGTCAAGGAAGCGAAGTCCAACACACGTTGTGAACTTCAATGTTGAAATTGAAACAGTTAAAGCTGAGGAGTTGGAATGTAAGTCAAGTATACAGAAGAGCCCAAGTAGTGTGTACACCTCAGTAGTAGTGGAGATTATTGAGAGCAGGAGAGACGAGTCAAGAAAGACGGAAAGTTAAGTATGTCAATACGTAACCAATGACCTATTTTCCGCTTCTACTAAATGAAATGGCGACCCATATACTCCAACTCCACAGCTTGCTAAACGGCACTGGCTGAGCATTGAGCCCACACGCGGACTGAGCAGCAGTAGTAGTGAGAGAAAGGCGGAAAGCTGAAACAGCTACTTTGTATCTTATCTATAATTAGGTTTCCCTTGACTACCAGGAACAACTCGCACGGGGAAGCCCTGTTTGAACCAACCAGCCCAAAAATCACTAATAATTACTCCTTGTCACTCATTCTCTCGTCCTCGGAAACATGGAATCTGGATCAAGTGTGATAGAGTCTGACCTGACATTGAATCTCGCCTCAATACCCAACACTTGCCAATTTGAGTCAGGTAAAATTCCCGGGTAGTTCGCCAAATCCGAATTTTACATGGTTCTGGTAAAGACAGACAGACAAGGCCTTTTACACTCTTGTCATGTTTCGGAGTCTACAGAAGAGGCGGTGACCCAATTGGCAGGAGGCTTTGCTATACTTTCTGTATCTGACCCTCTTCAACACTGGTTTCAACGAATTCGAGCTTCTCCGAATTGGTATCAGACTAATCGTGAGTAATCAAGGAGGAAACTACCCTCCCCTTCCAATCTGTAATGAATAATGCTGTCAATTCCTAACCCGGGTAAAATCAGCCAGACAGATGGCCTCGGAACACTTTTGGTCGAGTTGGAAGACCATGTTCCTGGCTTTAAAGTAAATATTACACATGAATGATTATTGCTTATTATTTTGTGAAGATTAGCTATAGGACCAAGCAGAAATTAGGCATAGCATAAATCCACATTCCAGTTGGAAATCCAGGGTCCATCCGTTTCACGGACGCTGCTTCACCCGAAGGAATGCAAGGAGAAAGAGATCAAAAAGTTCATTAGTGTGTGTGGGATGTACGTGTGTTTGACGCTTGACATTTTGGGAAACGCAGAGTTATGTATGTACGTAGTAAGGCTGAATCGGACGCCACACGTTGTGCCACTTTCCATGGAATGCCGCCGTGGTTCGACACCAAACGTCAAAACTCCTTAATATACTCCAAAGAGTACTTACACAACAATTAATTACAGGCAAAAAGTTTGCACAATAAAACGATAGAAGAGTGCTTCTTAAAAGTCTTTTATGGCTGCGGCATCGTCGCTTATATTTTAAACATGAGATAAGTACTATTGATTTTATTTACCCAACTTTTCGTTCAAGTTCAAGCATGCTCCATTATTTGCACAAAAAAGACGCTGCAAAACTTTAGGCCATCAATTTCTATTCAATTACCACTTTTCAAACCAAAAAAGGTGGCCATTTGCCTTCGCACCTTGCTCATAAAACGGCAATCTATCCTAACCCTTGATAAAAGATTTTATGTTAAACACATGAAAATCAAATTCATATTTCCCAATTAGTTACTAGTAACTAAAACATTAGGCTATGACGCTAATTAAATCATCAGTTCTCATTTTCTAATTTCTTGAGTAAGCTTGAGCTTGAATACAGTACAAAATTGTCCCATAACAGCTAACAGCACTTTCACAAAATAGTGTAACCACAGAATTCGCAAGAACAGGTGATCCAGTTCTTTAGGTAGTAAGTACAGCGTGAGCCTTCATTAACACAAGGACTTGGACACTGATCTTAATATTATAATGCAGAGGATTTGAAACATGAATTGTGTTGCATGGTACATATAGCACGTTGTATGTAGGAGAAGCAACGGTGCTTATTCCGTCATGCTTTTGTCCTAGCCTCTCCAATACGCTACTTCCTGTCAGTTCCTTCACCTATTTTACTCCTACTTCAGATCTGCTCTTGAAACGGAGGCGACACAAGTGGGGCAAACAAAGCTGACACATATTGCCTGCCAGGTATGCAAATTAAACGTAGTAAGTATCCGTAACCAAAGCGGCGTCAATGAAGGACGACAAGACGGTTTATTCCTCAACAAAAAAACCATTAAATATACCACAAATCATTAAATCATTCCTTCACATGTGGAAACGAGAGGACACCTCGAACAAAAAGCCTTGACTACCTGTGCAGGAATTAATTAACTTCATGTGACAAAAACTCGTCTCTCGTCTCCCATTAAAAGAATCAAGTACAAATTCCGGCCGAATTCCTACACAAAACAGGATCATTGAGCAAAAAGCACGTGGACTGCCAACAGTTATAATTCTCATCAAATGAGAAGCATAATGTAGGCTTGGGCTGAGAAATTAATGATTTTAATTACAGCCATTAAGCTTATGTAGATCTGTTTCCATTAGGAGGAAATGTGCACAACAGGTAAAGTTGAGTCAGGAGTCTCCCTCCCCTCCACATAGGATGTAAGAATGTAAGATCATAATTATTGTAATGAATGAAAAGAAGGCAAAGCCAAGATTTCCTTATAAGACACTCCGCACACCACAAATTACGGGCCAAACACCCAATTCCTCAATTCTGCACGAGCCTGTGCCAATGTGCAAATATTCTCTGCTGTGCTAATCTTGGATGATTTGCAAAGTAGGACAGGTAGTGGAGATAGGACGTAACACTATCATATCCTTAAGCAAATACGAGCGTTGTGCTACCTTTTTCTCGCCAAATGTTATATCCGGTATACTTGCCATTCAACTATTATATTATACACGGTCTAAGGACAAGGACAAACTACATACTGATTAAGTAGAGCTAAACGCATATCTCTAATCTACACAATACACAACACGTATTGCATATTTCAAGCACGTTGCGTCAGAATGGTAAATTACTCAGAACGTAATGAACTAACGTAGTACGAGTATAGTTGGAGCTCTATGAAGTGCGAATTGGTTCGATTCGTTCCGTACGCATTAGACGCTTGTTCCAAAAAATGCTGAGACACAATTATTGGACTTCTGCCGACCTTGGCCAATTACGTACTTTTAGATTTGCGTGAATATCAATACCCAACTTAAATCCTGAACGTGAATCAAATCATCATGCAAAGATAGGTTGCATATAAAAGTAAAAGTTTCGCTGAGATATCACTCAAGTTTCGAGACTCTTGACTTGATTGGAGATCCTGACACGTGAACAACTTGAAGTACACTCTTACACGCAGTCTTGTCTATGCACATGCAGGAGACAGGGCCATTTCACGCGAATACAAAATACAATTATTTGATGCAAGTAATGCAAAAATGCTGCATTTTTTTCTTAAAATTCCATGTTTTCGATCCAGAAACACATCATGGCTCTAAATGAACATTCTGAATTGAATATGCAATGCCCAGATTTATTAATTTTGAAACTCTGTACTTACACAATTGTCTGTGAGGAATTATGCTCGTACACAGTTGAATAGGGAGAACGAAGGCTACGAATTCCACAAGGTGTAATTTCAAAGTAACTTTCCAATTGGCCCAGTGAGAGGTGCATTCAAAAAGGATCTTGCTCGCTGTGAGCACAATTTTAATATCATCTCAGTTCTGTTTCTTCCCAATCCTTAATTCAATTGTAATTGACGTTTGACCATAATATAATACCAGACCAGCGTCCTTACGAACAATTTGTAATACTTCTCTGCTCATTCAACGGGAATTGTGCGAAGTTGCAACAGAGCCGTCACTGAATCAAAGATTGGCTGCACTCGCACTCCGCACACACCTTCTTGACTATGCATTAACGATCTGCAATCTGCATACAATCTGCAACCCAGAAACCACAAGTCCCATTCACGTCCTACACCCATATAAACCCTTGTCTACATTTATAGAAACTGGGCTGAAAGTGTGTTAACAATACGTGATTATGCATGTGCATAATTTCCTCTTTCCCTCATACATATTTGCACGACATGCTTGACACTACCCATTACTTTTTTATTGTGCAAGTCCGTACGCAGATATTAAGGCTGGACGGCTATAAAATTACCATCTGATTCCGTCAATTCTTTATTCTACTCAGCTGAGTGGACCTTAGATTGGCATTTTGAAATTTTACGACTACTTACTTATTAATATTCTTTGAAGCTGAAGCTTATTTAATTGTACATCTTCAAAGGTAGTAAGTACATTTAATTCCACGCTAAAATTAAAATACAGTGCCAAAAGTCCACTCGAATGACAATTGGGAATTCTACAATTGAAAGTAATACTTTCTACAGATTCTAGTTGTGAAATCGTACAAAAACGTCTGAATGAGATCCGGAATTAAATTGTACGCTATTTTACGCTCATGCATGCTTTCTGAGCCTCAGGCCAAACAGATTGTTCCTCATCTCTCATCTCATCTACTATGTACAAAAATCCACAATTCCACGTTGAAGAAACCCCACCACAGGTCAGGCGCCTTTTTGAGTAAAGGAGTAGGTATATGGAAAACGATGATGTAAAAAATTTTCACCTCAACAACGCAAAACCCCATTGCAAAACTGCAATCCAAGCATTCCAAATTCCAATGCATCCAACACGTCAAAGACGACGAAGTATGGCAAGAGTCAGTCCGTCTTGAGTTGATTTTAACATTCAACGAGATATAGGATTCTTTACTACTTTACTATAGTACTTATCCCTTGCAATTTACCAACTACTATCTCTTGTTTGAGGAATTGACCTCATTCACAAAAAATAAAGTGAATTGAGGGGTTTTCACTTTTGGAAAGCTTGGCGTGCAGATCCAATTTTTATTGAAAATATTAGTATCTCCATTTTTGCAATTCACTTATTAAGCGTCATTTTATCATTCTCTGATCCGTATCCTTGTTTGCAAGATTCTGTAGCTTTGATTGCTTCTAACTTAGCAATTTGCAAAAATACGCAAAATCAAATAATCTGTGCAAATTCCAACCTCATTTAACATTTAACATACAGACTAGTAGACTACTAGTAAGTACTTACTTATACCTTCAAATTAATCGGTGACGAGATATTTATTTATTTTAAGAGAAATTAGAAAAAATATTTTTAATCTGATTTTGTGCGTATTTGGCACGCGCAAAGGCACAAATAAAATACTTTTTTAAAAGCAGGAAATATTTGGTGTCTAGCAAATTGTAAGTATCTGGAACCGATAAACACTAGTACAAGGTCTCACTCTCAATCTCAACCCATTTTATATTCATAAATGAAGGAGTTATAGCAAAATATAAATATCTAGTTTTTGCTAATAGTTCACGTATTTAACTACTATCACCCAGGCGGAGGAAATGAGAGAAGTTTTACACAGCAGAGGTTGTGTGACGTCATTGTTATGTAGTCTCTTCTCTCACAC
>JAQFYU010001854.1:0-13459 GCA_034694905.1 Ceratophysella granulata
CTATTTTGGCAAATGGCGGATTTTTGGCGGATGCAAAATATACTGTTCAGAAGATTTGTGATTATTTGGAGAATGGGTCAAAAAAAAATTAAAATTACTTTTGACTAAAACAATATCTGTGATATGCAGATTGGTCTCACACGTACTCGAGTCAGAAGGAGATTTGGGAGTACATGAAGAAAGTGGCCACCAAATATGACCTCTACGCATTCATTCGGTTCAATACTCAAATCAAAACACTGGCATGGGATGAGGTCATCCGGAAGTGGAGAGTTGGAATTCATAACAAGGAGACGAAGATTGATCAAGAACTGATCTTCGATATCATGTGAGTTTAATTCAATATTTCCTCAAATTCCGGCAACCATGCATATGTCAAACCCGCAGATATCAAACCACGTTTGACATCTGCGAGCCTGGCATTCAACCGATTTGAACAGGTTTGACATCTGCGAAGTTGGCAATTGAACGTAATCCTAAATTCCACTACGAATTTTGTTTCTGTATAATTTTCATTTTCATTTTCAGAATTAACGGACCCGGTGGGTTGCGTGTTCCGAATATTCCGGAACAGTTTTCCGCATTTCAAGGCCCAATACTTCACTCGGCAACTTGGGACTCTTCTGTGGATTTGAAGAACAAGATCATTGCAGTGATTGGAAGTGGTGAGATGCACAGGATTCTTAATTTCAGAATTCAACCATTTTCAATTCAATTTACAAACAGCTAAATGTCTATTTTTAAAAATCTAGGTGCAAGCGCAGTTCAACTCATTCCCGAACTGGCAACTCAAGCTAAGGAACTTCATTGTTATCAAAGAAAGCCTGCCTGGATCCTTCCGAGAAGACAGTACAAAATTCCGGAATTTGTCAAATGGATCTTTGCTAATATTCCGTTCGTTCTTCTCATTTTCCGTTGGCTAATTTTCTTGAATCATGAATTTGTCTATGGAGCCTTTGTACATAAATCCTGGAAGAGTAGTGTTCGTAAGTCAGCCAATGTTGCACCAATAATTGTCAACAGTCGAGTCTCCTAACGCGAATTTTCCCCTTTGTTACAGTTGCTTACCTTGGGATGCGTCATCTCCACGATCAAGTTCCTAAAGAAAACGAATCTATGCGGAACAAGCTGACGCCAAATTACACGGCCGGCTGTAAACGAGTTATTGTTTCCAATGACTACTTCCCTACCTTCAACCTCCCGCATGTCAAACTACATCGAGACCATATAACTGAAGTCAAGCCTAATGGATTATTTAAGGCTGATGGAGTTAGCCAGAAAATTGATGTGTGTATAATTTTTAAAATATATTTTGTAATTGTTGATAAGCTGATAATGATTGTTCATTTATTGTGTTAGGTGCTCGTGCTTGGAACTGGATTTCGAGTACACGACTATTTTGCTCCCATGGCTATTTATGGCAAAAATTCTGTTGAAGTTGGGAAATTGTGGCAGACGGAAGGGCCGGGTGGTTACTTTGGCATTGTTGACTCGGTTGCACCCAACAGTTTCACGCTTATTGGACCTAATACGGTAAATTCAGTAGGGATTGTGCAAAATCATTTGCTTTTTAAAGCCGTTGACTTTGGATTTTGATTTCGATAAAGTTCCCAGATTTTATCTTGAATTTGATTAAAACAAAATCGAAAACCGGTTTCATATATTTTTTTGTCCAATTTTCCAGGGTTTGGGTCATAACTCGATCATCTTCATGCTCGAATGTCAAATGAACTACATTCTGCAGATTATTGAGGAAATGATGAGACAAGATGCCAAGGTAGTTGAACCAAAGACGAGCACTGAAGAAGCATTCAAGGAAGAGATTCAGGAACAAATGAAGCTGATGGTTTGGGGTCGAGTTGACTGTGGTTCCTGGTACGCTGACAAGAAAGGGGTCATCACCACGCTCTGGCCCTTCAATTGTCTTAATTACTGGAGAAAAACTAGAAAGGCTGATTTTACAAAGCTCAATTTTTCCAAAAAATAAGAATATTAGGAATTTTTAGAATTTCTGAGAATAGAATTGATTCAGATAAAAATTGTGATCGAAATATTTAATTTATACATAATTCGAAAATAGCAAGCGCCAATTTTAACTTTGTGGATTTATTAATAAACGCAAGAGTGAGGGTTCTGTTCATACGGGTAACAGCGAAAATCGGGGTTAGCCTTTTGGGTTGCAACCAAACGTACGAGTAACAGTCCAAAAATCGGGGTAAGCCGGTTTTAGGTTTTAGGGTCGTTGCAGCCCCAGGTAGTAGGGCAGCAGATTAGCAACTCGTGACAGTGAATTTTAGCACGCATCGCGGTTGCAAGTTTCCACCATGCACCAATGCGGCAAGTGCGCATTTTCGTGACGCCGTATTTTTCGTTTTTAACAGTTTTATTCACGTTAAACGGTACATTAAAAAAGTAGAAAAATTACATAGAATACACGAAAAATGGAATACGTTTTGGATGGAACTCTGTTATTTTTTGGAACTAGAACAAGCTTTGTTTTCGGCAGCAGCTTCTTGTAGAGCAAGTTTAGCCTCATTCAGAAGCTTGTCCTTGCGACCCAGTTCGTCTTGTAAGGCTTTAATCTGTTTGAATACAATAGCATTCGTGTCTAGCTTATCCTTAACTCCTTCGTCCGCTTCAGTCGCTTCTGCTGTATAAAATGCAGACATAATTTCAAATATCAAAATTATCAAAATATTATAAAATAAAATACAAATTACCATCGTCGTTTGATTTGCCCAAGAATGTTTTGAGTTTCATTTCTGCACTTTTCGCTCGTTGGTCTGCTTCCATGAGTTGAGCTTCGACGGTTTGAATTCTAGTGCTCGCTTCAAGATACAGCTTGTTTACCTTTGACCTCTCACGTTCCAAGTGATGAATTTGTTCCAGCAGCTCCTTCTTCTCATCCATTAAGCTTTCAAGGTTCATCTATACGAATAATTTCAGATTTTGTTTAATTATGCCTTGAAATTAAAAAAATATATAATGTAAATTACCTTAAGTTTTTCGCTGCTTTTGACTGGTTTAGCATTGGGATCCGCATCAGCTTCTTTGGTCTTGATTTTCAAGCGATTGTTCTCCAATTGAAGTTTATCTATGACGGACCTTAGGGCACGAATTGTTTTCTCCAGTTCCACGAGATTTCTTTGACTCGAAGTTTGAGTTAAACTCGGAACTTTGCCCACGGCCGCCGCCTTCGGTTTTTCCAACTTAAGAATTTCAACCAGTCTAAATTCGAAATGAACATTAATTAACATACTCGTAGAGGTTTGACCAAATTGACAGTAGTACTTACTAATACACATAATTAACACTTGCGAAATTAATCAGAGGTCAAAGTCAAACGACGCCAAGAATTCTGAAAATTCATATTGGAGCATATTCCGCCAATAACCACTCCAAGGTAACGATTTCAACGTTGCAAGTATTTAATTGTTGCCTGCGGTCAAGTTTTGACCTTAAGCATGACCTCTAAACCGGATATTAGTAAATAGATCCGGAAACTGTGGATTCACAGAACATTAATCGGAGGTACACTTAAAGGCTTGAGTAACTTTAGATTTTAGGGGTCAAAATGAATAAAATAGCACACTAATGATTTATGGCTCAAGATGATAAAAAATGTCGCATGAGCAATTGCGAATTACGAGTATAATATTTATTCTTTAAATTCGAGGATGCGTTTTAGAAAATTATGTTTATTTTAGAATTAATGTTCAATATCGGCAATGACGGAGATAATACAAGAGACGTTAAATTCCTCTTACTTTTGTAAATGTTGAACACGATCCCTAAGCCTGGGAGTGTCAAGTCGTAATTGTTCAATCTGAAGTTTCAAATGAAGATTTTCTTCTTCCAAATGTATAATTTCCTGACGCATTGAGTCTTCCGTTGTAGCCATTTTCTCAATTTCCTGAATCATCTGTGGATTACCCTTGTGAGCCACTTGGTAGGCTGTGAGCTGGCGCTCTTGAGATACGATCCGCTCCTTCAGAATTCGAACTTCCATCTTCAATTTCTCAGCTTCTTCTCTGCCTTCAAATTCCGTCTTTTCTACCAACTCGTTCAAATCTGAGATTTCTATTCGGAGCTTCTCAATTATTCCAACGTCTTCAGTGGAACCGGCGCTCATGTTTGTTTTACTGGACTTTGCTCCTTTTCCTTGTGATTCCAGAAGCATTTTTTCCTTTTCTAAACGTGAAACTATGTTTCGCAGACTTTCAATAGTTTTGTTATGTTTAGTTCCTTCTTCATCCAGTTCTTTGATTCGATTTTCCAGCTTCTCCACAGTTTTCTTCCATTTCTTCCCTTCTTCCCAGCGTGCAAATCCATCAATTGTCTGAAATGAAGAAGATTCCAATTAATCAACCACACAGACACCCTACCCTCTATTCATGACGTATAACCTAACCTAACTTTGACCATTATTGCCGAACTAAATTGACACATGGCATGGACAATGTGATTGGCCAACCGAATGAGAACATGAGGGATTGACCAAAACAATTGGCATGGTAGATGGTTGCGCAACTGACCAGCAAAACCGATATGAACGAAATTCACCAGGCGCAATTGGACTATTGACGTGTATTGTCCCTGTCAACAATTTCTCCCGACCAACAGAATTGACATGGTCGTACGTAACTCACGCCATATTGACCAGCGGATATGTGCACGCAATTGGTCAAAAAGTGACATTACAATTGTATAGATTGAAAACTGGATTGAGCGCTGACAGGGATTTACCTTTCGCTTCTTTTCGTCTTCCACCTGAGCTGTTTTCTCGATTTCATCCAGCCGCTTCTGGAGGGACTCCTTGGCCTGTTCAGCACTCTTGCACTTGGTCCGCAGTTCTTCCAATTCCGCCGAAACACCAGACTTTTGATTCATGGCATTTATTTTGCTCACTTTGACTTGAAGTGCGGAAAGCTGCAAAAGCAAATTCGAATGAAACTTTTAGATTCAAAATTCCGAATACTTAAGCATGTTCGAGATGACTGTACATCCAGTGAAGGAATACCTTATGCTGCAGATCCAGATTCGTATTTCGTAAACCCTCAATTTCCTTTTCTCGAGTCGCGAGTCTCTCTTCAATTTGAATTCGTTCGTTCAATTTTTGAGAACTCTATAAAAAAACATTTGCGAAAACTGGATTCGAACACCGAATTATGAAACTAAAATATTTATTAATAGTCCATACCTTGTTATCATTTGCAGATTTGGCATAGGCTTCCAGCTGACGGTCCTTTTCTTCCAATAAGTGAATCATTACTGTTACAGGATTCGAGTCCGGGGGACAAATTCCAGCTGTAGCCGATAACTCTTTGGACTTTGCTTGAAGTTCAGCAATCTTTTCCTGCTGTGACCGAACCTTTTGACGAAGTGCGTCAAGTTCTTCATTCGTGTTCGAGGATTGAAGTCTGGAAATCACAATTGTACACTAGTTAAGCTATTTGCAAATTGATAAAATTGTCTTCCCACAACGAATACAGAAAGAACGGAGGCCTACTCTTCCCGCAGAAGATCCAATTCCTTGATCCGATGGTCGGCAGTGGATCTCCAGCGATGGGCATCACTTCGGGCGGCAGTGAGCTGAGTTGCCACGTTACCCAGTGTATGCTGCTGCTCCGAAACTTCATCTTCCAGCTCGTTGATTCGCGTCAGTTGATCCTTAATGGTACTGTCGATGCTCGCATTATCCTTCACTGGTTGGCTCAGTGTGGACTTCATTCTGCATTTAAGTAATTTAATTACGTACTTAATGGTTTCAGATTCAAACAATATTAAAAAATTCCAGCTTTTTATTACCTGGTAAACGCTTGCTGTTGCTGAAAAATAGTCAGCTGAAGAGCCTTCATTTCCTGGACATGCCGCTCCGTTCCACTGGTCATCTCGGCTCTAACATCAGCCAATAGCTTCTTGTACTGGTTCAGATTGTCGTCCTTGGCCTTGAGACGACTATTGAGGCTAGCGATGGTTTCCCGAGCCACTTGAAGCGACTCTTCAAGCTCAAAGCTTGCCTCACTCTTCGTCGGCCGTACAGGCTCCATGTTTACTACGCTAAAATTGTTAATAACCTGATCCTTGGCTCGTAGCAAGTTCTCCAGTTCCAGAATCTTCATCTTGAACTCCGTTATGTCACTCAGTAAGTCTTCCGTGTTCAATTCCCCTGATTTTATTTCTTCCGTCTGAACATACTTTGTGACTTTTTCAATCAAAACTTCAGTTTCGACCAAGTTAGCCAGGGAAGTTGTAGAAATGGTTTTATGAACTGGAATCACACAACCTGCAATTTTATCTGAAGTGAGAAATGTGGCAGCTAGAGAATCTTTGAGCTCCATCGAATGTTCGAGTCTAATTCGATCTTCATCCAGTTCTGCAGCATAGGATTCTGCTCGGTAGAGATTAGCTTTCAGAGCTTCGACTTCTCGTTCCAATTGCTCGGATCTGCGTTTCCAACGTGAGACCTGAAAACAGACGGTCATATTGAATTGAGTGAAGATTTCCAGCTTCGGTTAATTTGAAAGACAATTAGGTTAGGTATACCTCGACCCTGGATTCTTGAACCCGCTGAGCATATTCGAAATTGAGCTGAGACTCCTTGCCTTCTCGTAATGTCGCAAGCATTTCTTCGAGTGAATCCGCTTTCTCCTGATACTCGATCACTTTTGCCTTTTCATCATCCAAATCCCGTTCTAACCTTTCAGCCTTGGCCTCGCAACTTTTGAGAAGCTCCCTAGCCTCTGACACATCTTTGGCGGACGAATAACGGCGGTTGGATGGGATGCTGGAAAATTCATGGAGAGCTGTGAAGAGGCTTCGGTAGCGTGTTATCACCTGGGCATGATTCGCAATTAGATTCATCTCCCTGTCCAGATACGTTTTGTCCTGCTTGAGTTGGGTTCCTTCAACTTGACCCAATTTGGTGGTCAATCTCTGAATCTAAGTGTACAGCATGAAATTATACTTTTTCACATAGGTAACATTTTTACCAACAATTTGAAAAATTAAAAATTCTTGAACTATACCTGTTGGAGAGCGAGATACTTTTCCTTCTCAGAAGCAATTAACTCCTGCTTGACCCTGGCAACTTCACTCTTACTCAAGTCAGTCGCTTGAAGATCACACACTTGACTCAGTAGCGATTCCAGCTCCATTCTTTCAAAGTGCTTGATCGTATGAAGAGCGTTCACTTGGTTCTGGAGCACTTCCGCCATTTCCTTCCATTTAAGCATCTCATCTTGACTCAGAACTACACGCTCATCGGCGCTTATCAGTTTTTCAATCAGCTGGTCATGGTCAGACCTTCGAGCAAATATGTAACGTATCAAAGTACTTACAATCCAAAAATCAAAGAAAAAGCTTGTTGAAGTCAGAGTCAATTTATTAGCTCTTCGAATTCTACTTACCTGGAGACAGAGTCTGACAGTTGGAATTTAATTTCCTTTTCGCGCTGTTCCCATTGAGAAGCTTGAAGCGTCAGTTCTTCGACCTTCGTCCTGTATTCGTCTGCAAGACGGGCTTCCATTTCAGAAGCCTTGAGCAGATTCTTCAACCGCGTGACCTGTCGAGTCAGTTCCTCGGATTGAACACTGACTAAAGAATCCGAACTGGTGACCGTGCTGACGCTACTCAACATCTTTATCTGGGATTGACATTTTTCCAATTCAATTTCCAAGTTTCGATTCCGTTCTTTCAACTCCTGCGCATCCAAACTGGATTTCTCCTTGCGGAGGAACTCGAGTGACATTTTCTCGTTCTTCATATGAAGGTCTTGGTAGCGATTGGTAAGGTCCAGAAGTTGTCTTTTGGTTGCATAAAGAAGTGATATGGGTACACTGGATTCTAGAAGATGTTGGAAAGTTGCTAGTTGATGAAGCGCTTTCGTTTTGAACCGTTCCAGAAACGCAATTTTGGTCAGACTCTCATTTTCTGTTTCAGCCACTTTCTTGTGAAGAGCCTCAATTTCCGCTATTTGTTGATCACGTAGTATTTTCAAGTATTCAAACTTTCGACGCGTTTGGCCTTTTCCGTTGAGGCCCTTTTCAGAAATCAGGTCGTTTCCTTTTTCGACAAGAACACGAAGACGGGTTTCTAAAGTCGACTTTTCAGAGTTGCAGCTCGACCTAGAACAAACAATAACTTTCGGTAACGTTCAGAAAAAATGAAGTTAACTGCTAAAGGCCGTTACTTACCTCATATTGTTGTTTTCGTCTTTCAATAGTGCGATTTCTTTCTGCAGATCATCTAGGACGAGATTATGCCGTTCGACAAGAGCAGTCACCACGGATGTTTCTTCTGCGTCATGGACAACTTTTTTGGGTGACCTTTCCTTGGGTGCAGATTTCGGTTTGGATTCCCTCACGGGAGATTTGGACTTGGATGGAAGCGGGGATGTTGGCCTTGGCACGTTTTTCAGTCGATCTTCTAGAATTTTTACCGTTGCTTTGGCCTCAATGAGTTCGGAACGAAGGTGCCTCTCTTCTTGTCTGAAATAAAGACATAATGTGAACATCTTGGAAAACTTATCGATCGAGTATGTGTAGCTCAAGATTCAAATTTTTACCTTATTCTATGAAGCTCTTCACGAAGTTCCGAATTCTTTCCTTCCAAATTACAAACTTTGAGATGGAAGCTCGAAATTGCATATGGATAGTTAATCAGGCCACGGGCGGACATTTCACGGAGTAGATTTTCCAAAACAGGGGATTCCAGCTTCACCGTTGATGCTCCATCTTCTGCGGTATTTGGAAAAGTAAACGTACATTATATTCCTCGTATTTTAGTGGACTGCACATAATTATGAACTGCAATTTTGAAGCTAAATTCAATAAATACTTAAAATGGAAAAATGACAAGTGGTGTTAAAGCAAGTTTTTTATTAAAATACTCCACGAAGAACAAATTCATGGATTCGTTCAAGGATTTCCTACAGATCTAGACCGTAAAAATTAAGTGTGGTAGGTTTTTCATAATAAATTAAGAAATTCTGACATTAAAACACAATTTATGGTTAAACATTGAATTCAAAACCTTTGAATAATTTAGTTGCAAACTGACCACTGACTATGCCTCCGCAATCAGCAAAGCAAATACTTTCGATCTCGACCACAGATATACTGAGCTTAACTTACCGCTCAAACGCTGAATAGACTCCAGAATTTCCTGGAATCCTTTTCTCAATTCAGTATTTTCATTCAGAATGATATCATACTTCCCTTTCCATTCTTCAACCTTGTTCACGTGTAACTCCTTATGATGTTGCTGATTTTTCAAATTATGCTGCGGATACTCAATAACCGGTGGTGGCAGCTCCGAACCCATTTGAGTAATCTCATGTGGATGACTCAGCTGCTGAGCAGCTAATAAATCCTTCCTCAGTCCATAATTCCTTGTTTTGAGTTGAATCACTTCGTTCTCCAGTAGCTCCACTTTGACACGCAGGGCTTCGACTTCGTTTCGTTTGTTTTGGGCGAATGCTCGTCTTTCTTTCCTTAAGTCTGCCTGGTAGTTGAGACCCAATTTAGTTCGCAACATTTCATTTTCTTCCAAGAGCTCCGTTTGATCCAAATGATGACGATTGACATCCTGTAATGAAGTCAATAAAATTAAGGATATATAAAAATTAAATTGACCTCAATTTCCCAACCTGAGTGAGGGACTCAATTTGTGTGTTTCGGAGTCGAACTTGAGTCTTGAGCTCCTTAATTTCTGCCACAGCTTGAGGAAGTCCATATTCACCGGCTTCGTAACGTTGGAGACGTGAAAGAAGATCGACAACTTCTCTGGCCTTTTCTTCCGCTTCCTGTTCACAAGAACGAAGTCCTTCACTGAGTTGCTCAATATGAGCATCCCGCTTTCGAACTTTCTTCTCAAACGTTCGTAGTAGTCTTTCCGTTTCTTCTCCACCTTCAGAACGCTGAATCTGGGCATGGCACGTTTCCAGGGCTTTCGTGTTAGTGTTGAGGTCTTCGGTGGCCTGGTAGAGCTTGTCTGTCAGCAAACTGATCTGATCTTCACGCTCCTTGAGTTTCTGTGTAACATAAATTGAGAAAAGATAAGGCTGTTCGAATCTCTCTGTTCGAGATTGACTTGCAGTAGCTACCATATACATTTTTCAGCTGCTGAACTGTAGTTTTCTCAGAATCAATTTGTGGAGCAGGAATTTGAGTTATCAGAGCACCAATTTTGGTATTGAGTCGATCGATTTCTTCATCTTTTTGAAACATCATTTTCTAAAACATAAAAGTGAGTAATCCTTAAATCAAAAGCTTTCAAAGGATATACTTGGAAACAGTGGCGGACTGACGACCTAGAATAATTCCAGCCTTGAGCATTACCTTCCACACGTCCACCCTAACATCCACTGCATTGCAAAGGTTTTCCAAGTACTGATCATGTCGTTCCTTGAAAGCTAGCAGTTCTCTTTCCCTAATTTCTAGCACTGTTTTCTCTTCTTCCAACTTTCGTACTTTCTCGTCAACTTTCTCCAGCTTGGATTTCAAATCGAATGAGTCTCTGGCCATGGTCTCCAGCTGAACAGTCGCATCCTGCAGTGACTCACTCACTTCCGACAGCTTGCTCTTCAGCAGTGCTTTTTCATCTTCTAATTTCTGAAAGTTACACAAATTGACTTACAATCACATCACAACACAAACAATGTTCGAAATACTACGGCTAATGTATAATGTATCTCTAGTTAGATCATTTTTGTTAGCAAATGTTTGCAGTTTGAGTATGTATATTGAGCTAAAAATTCACACAAAAAATAAGTTTCGAAGAGTCCCATGATGCAAGATGGAGTTTCATAACTTTACATCGTTCCTAAAGTAAAACTAACATTAGGATTTCTTTAAGCGCTTGTAATTAAAAGTATTAAATCGCGATTCTAAATCATATACTATTCCCGTGCAAATTTTACCTCAAGATCCTCGACTAGTTGTCCAATCTCCCTGTTTTTGTCGTTGACTTCGTACTGGAGATCTCTGATGAAATCTTCCTGATCTTCCCGATCTTCATCGCTCTGTGCATCTCCCTTCCGCTTCTGTCCGCGCTGTTCTGCAGCCGCTTCTTTTTCTTCCTGCAATTCCTCGACCAGACGCTGATACTCGGAAGCCTCATCTCGAACATCTTCCAATTCTCTTTTCAAATCCAGACGTTCTTTCTCCAACTTTTGAACCCTTTCCAAAGCTCGACCACTTTCTCCACGTTCTTCTTCCAGCTCCCTGTCACGACGTGTCAGGTCACGCTGTAATCTACATAGAGAATATAAATGAATACTGGTGGTTATTTAATTACCGCTACGCAACATACAGGACATGACAACCAAAGCATAAAATGGAAATAATACGAGTAGCCAAATTCCTGGCCAAATCGGCAACCAATTTCTTGCTGATTACGCCGGCTTTTATTACAAATTATTTTTCACTAGCTGTAGTTCAGCTTGTTTTGATGTATTCTAAATTCAATTTTTTAAATCGTTTTATTTCACCGCCTCTAAAATAGCTCAATGGTTTAAAATTATGATGTCAACGTGCGTCAACGCCAAAAACTTCTCATAATTCTACTGCAATGAACAAAATTATTAAGAAATTAGTTTTATTAGATTTAAAAAAAATTGCATACAGCAAAGATGGTTTGAAATGTTTACGATCTCAAACAGTATTTACGTAGTTTCGTTTTCAAGCAAAATGATATTTAATGCCTGCGAAATACGTACAGCATGTTAAAAATGAGCGCGTACCAAATACCAAACCAAGCCACATTTGTAATTTGAATGACTTTTGTTCCGAAAGAAACCTTCATGAACAGCAAAAATTTTACGCTTGTCAATTGGTGTCAAATCAGTGATTATCATAACTAGATAGCAAGATCCATAAGACAATTTTTATAAAAATATCAGATGAATATAAACTTTTTTTAAACTAAAAATTTGGAAAACTTTGCTGACATTATTTTCATTTGCAGTATATTTGTAATCGAAATTTCGACACATGACAGGCGTTTCCGCCACGTTCACATCTCACATCACGTCACTGAGCATTTCACAATATGCTGGCAAGTTACGTATAATTTTGCCAAAGCAACAGCTGTGACTCTTGTTTAATCAGTGAAACTGTAAATAATGTAAAAGGTCAAGGCCGTGTAGTAAATCATAATTGAATAAAGATTTTGGTTTCAGTAATTAAAATTATTGAGATATTTTGAGCCAGAGCAAAGAAAACTCGCTACTGAATTCTTCAGTCAGTTCTGTTCTGTTCACAAGATTCTTGCTACCAAAAATGTTGCTAAGCAATAACGGTGCATTTTTTGGAGGTGAGTTGTGAACAATTGACAAAACTTTAGGAAGATCAAAATCTAATGTTACGTTTGACTTGAGAAGCCAGGTGACAGCTCCATTTGGCTTATTTGTGTACAAATTATAATTTTACATATATGTATTTAGTAATTTTCCATGCTAATTTTCTTCCACAAGTCAAAAAATTCGTCTTTCTTAGAGGAGCCCGAAAGTAATACTACTTCAAAATACCTTTCAACTGTCTTGCTCAATTCATATTCGGCTTCATTATTGTAGCGGGGTGGGTGGGTGGCAGGTTTGTCCTTGGGCGGTCTTCGACGTTCCATTTTACAAGCTACTTACACGGACTACGGACACGACCAAAACTATGTTATAACAACTTAATTGAGTTCTCCAATCCACCGAAACGGTCTAATATTGTTGAAACACAAATTATTAGACATGCTAATTCGGCTTAGGTTTTTGGAAGCACGGATTTCTGTGAATGTGAATGTGAAGTGAACACTTAATTGAAGTCGTATGAGCTATTCTCATTTTTCGGAATTTAGACAGACAACAGAAGGGCAAAGGGTAGACTCAACGCAATTGGGAAAAATATTGATCAATCACGTATTCGGCCAGCCCTTGGTTTTGCTCCTGTCTTTGCTCTTGGCTTTGCTTTGCTCCTTTCGGATTGTTTGGTGTATGCGTCCCTGGTTACCGTTACGTTGCTAGGGCCAATCTGCTTTACTCACAATCACAAATCACAACTTTGTATGATGCTATCCAATAGCCAACTATACATTTTGCAAAAATTGTGCATTTTAAGCCAAAATTATTTTTTACTTAGTAAATAGATTTTTGTCTCAATTGTTATATCGTAAATGATGGCGAAATTCTGTGTTAGCAGAACAAGTTTAAAATGGTATTACGCTGTATTTGTTTAGATTGACATTGAAAGCTGTTAGGTTGACAGGAAGCTTCAGTTCAGGGACTCCGAACGCGCGCGGTACAATGCAATCGATTAAACTGTGCAAATACAAGGAATATTTCAATTTATTGAATTGAAAGCTTCGATTTTGAATTATTTTTCACATTAAAAACGGAAATATTATGAACAATAAGTTTAGACTCCGGTGGTGGTAGTGTTTAGCGACGGCCGGGTGGTGTTACTGGTGGTGT
>JAQFYU010001855.1:0-13457 GCA_034694905.1 Ceratophysella granulata
CTGCGCTTCCGCAAAACTGGCTACAGACGGACAGACGGACAGACAGGACCATCCCATAAGACCTTTTGGTCTAAAAGTTTTCGCTGGCTAATGGAAACCAGACATTTGAAAGTATTCATGTGTGGTACGAGATGTTGTATGAATATGAAGGGATTTTATTTGATGTAACTGGGTGGTACTTATCTCTGGAAAATGTCATTCTATGTATTTATTTATTCACGACTCACTCACACGGGTAATACATGTGCTATATTTGCTTAAGTTTAAAGTACTTTTTGTAGACTGAATACAGTGTTGAACGGTAAGCGTGAATATTGACTAGTTTTGTTGAAAGAAGGATGCATGTGAAATGCTATGTAGTTTTTAGTATGCAGGTGCCAGGTGGTTTTCAGATTCAGAAACCTTGAATCTCGTGTCACTATTTAATACCTGGAGCAAAATGCTATTATGTATGAACCCGTGTACATTGTTGTAAACTAGCCTCAACCCTTTGGCAACACGTTACACCTTTGTAGTCATAGTCATAAATAGTGATGCATTTTTAGTTGCCTCTTACTATTACTCGGAAATACGTTTCATCAGGGCGTACAAACCAAACATTGACAAATCTTCATGAGATTTAGCTGACCTAACTTAATGACGCATGGACCTGTGACCTGTGGACCAAAGCACCCCTCACCTTACCCCTTATGAATACATCATAAAAGTGCATTTTGTTTCTAAGAACTTAATTATGGGCATGCCTTATGTCTCAGGTCTTATGAATTCCAAATTACAATACAGGGAAAGCATGCAAGGCGCTCTCTGAAAATCATTCATAAGACTTACTCACTGGGAATAACTCACTAAACTAATTGCCTGTGTTTCCTCATGCGGCAAACGTTCTTCTTTGAGATCCGTAGGTCATTTCGCGTTTGCGTCAGTACGAAGTGTGAATTCATAATTCAATTCACATGATGAATGATGGTATGATGTAATATTGTGTGTGTGTGTAATCAACAATGCTCTTTGGAAACAGGAAATGGACTGTACGTAGTTTTCAATGTGGATTGCCTTTTCCAAGTTCATTGCCAGCAGAATTATGAATGATGCACTATTTTTAATCGCGTGTGCTTTCGAATATGAATAATCGCATGGTGAACCTGCTGGGATACATTCAACAATTAGTATAGCGTGTTTTGTGTTGGAGAATCCACAACGAAAATAGACTTTTTTCATTGTTTAGAAGTATCGAATTGAGCAATAGCTTTTAATCGCAAAAGCATCGGACTGAAGCATTGGATCGTGTTTGTAGTTTCCTAAGCCGGTCACTTGTAAGTAAGTTATTTTTATTGAACTGAATCCATTCCCGTGATTCTCATGAATTGAATTTGAGGTGTCAATTTCTGAATTCTGAATTGCCGGCGCTTGTTCCAACGAATGATTGTCTATGTCGGGGTCGGTTATCTGAGCACGAACTACGTTTCAAAAGAATTTCTTGGCTGTTACTCTGAAAACTGCAGTTAGGGTTTAAGTCGACTTTTTTGGGCCAGTAGTGTGCATCCAGGGATGGTGTAAAAAATTGATTCTTCGGATAAAGGTGGGATACAAACCGGAGACAAACCGGACGTTTTTAAAGGAATTATAGCTTATGCATAGAACTCAGATAACTTGAACAAGGAGAAGATCGTGTGGATCGTTTTGTAGACCGTATTGTATATTGTATTCCGTACTCTTTTCAAGATGAAAGATTCGAGGCTGAAGAGGGTTGAAATTCCAGAGAGATGCGCTTTGGTTCACGGGGTGGCTTGGCTCTTGTGGTTAGTAGAAGGGAAGATGGTATTCTCAGGAGGGCAAATTCCACCACTTGAGTCAGATTGCCTTTTACTCGTACATATTATCCTGTTGAAGAGGTGGACGTGGACACTAAGTAGATAATTCTTGAGACGAGTATTTAGTATTAAGTCGGGGTTACGGGCTATGCATCTTCAATCTTGCTCCAACAACTTTTTTTGGTCAGATGAACTACTCAAGTGAGGCAGTGAGGCATGGACCGGACGTCTCGAAAATCGTATGCTAATGTTGGGAATTGGGTGTGAATTTGTCCTTTGTTTTCTCATTTAGAAGAAATCAGGGCATGTTTCCTGGGGTAGCTTTAAATATTGTAATTTTGTGAAGTTTTCGCGGGCACTGTTTTTGAATTTAGTAGGATACGCGATTCATTCCTACTACGCCAGCCAAGATAGGATGAGAGAATTTTGACCACTTGAGGTCAAGCAATTCTTCTAGCGCGCGGATTGGATGATAATCCTTTTTCAAAACCTGACCTTTCGAAAATCAAAATGTGAGTGGGTCAAACATATCTATTCTCCATCACACATTATTACATTATAGTATAGGGCGCTAAAGCCAATTTCAAAGATTAAATAGCCTTAAGATTATGAATATTGAATGAAGCGGTGGCCCATCCGCCTGTGTCACTTGTGGACCGCGAAACACCTGCCGAATATTCACCAAGATATGTCCCATGTCGGAAGTTTGTTGAAATATCCGCCAAGGGTCAGGTCAATATCCGCTTTTCGTCTAAAAACATTTTGCGCTGCTAGGCAAAGGGCCTGGTCATCTTGGGTTGGGTTTGGGTGTGTTAAAATTCTACATATTCAATTTCATTGGCAATGTCACATGATTTTGTGGTCAATCAATTATGCGTACTTCTAGAGTCTGCTGGTATGTCTGTCATCGATAGTTATACCTTGAACCGTTGCAAACAAAAATTCGAATCTGAATCAATGTATTCCACAAATGTCGTCAGCATTTTCCAAGGAATATGAGTACACATTCCAGGATTTGGTTATGATTCATTCAAATCCTGTGCATTGAACCTGCATAATAACAGCCTTCCTATTTCTATGAAGTAAGGTCGTTAATACGCACCCATTGATTCCATACCACGTCCCCTTTTCTAAGAAGAAATTGGAGCCAGGTCATCATGCAAGCCTGGTAAGAAAAGGTTCAAACTCCAATTGAATTCTGGTTACTTTAAGTCCTCATTAGTATACGCACAAGAACCTAACCATCAGAGCCCGAGCCCAATTGTTCCATGTGTCAGACCAAGCGAGTACTGAAAAGCTCTGCGTTTTTGTATGAGATTCACAAGTTATCAGTATTACTATGTATTCTGACGTTGTTGTAAGGGACTTTGAGACCATGTGGCAGTGGATGCACAGGGGGAATTGAGGTCTCTCATCTTCACCATATACGGCTGTAATGTAATTTTTGAACCAGGGGGTTTATCTTGTTGAAGCGTTGAAGCTTCCTAAGCCAAGCCCTTCATCCTCAACCACTTGAAAGTACTGATTGACAGAGACCAGAAATCTGGCAACAGGTCTCTCCATACTCAGTGTGGGGCTTGGTTTATTTCCCTGCACTTTCCCAACCCTGATAGCATAGGGGGAGAGAGCTTATCCCTCAAACTAGTTAGTAAACTGGTCCCAAACCCCTCTAACTATGAACTAATACAAATGTGTTTGGTTTCTGTGCCTTCTAGAGATCCTTCCTTCGTCATTATCCTGCCTGCCCGCAGAGTAGAGGCTCCAACGTCTCATCCTGTGGAATTGTGAAAATATAATAGTGTTGGAAATTCACTCAAAAAGTCTGATTTATTCTGTGGTCACTGGAAAACGGGTGCAAATTAAGATACATCATCATAGGACTATGATATTGTCGTGAAATTGGGAACATACTTCTTAATTCAAGAAAAAGTGGAATTGACTCTGGACAATAAGGAACTGAGAAACTAATCGAGTGTTTGAGACTCGGAACACAAACACCCGGCCAAAATGTTTGATGTGTTCGGGTCAGTGAAGTCGCTGTTGAAGCTCGACAGCGTCTGCATTGACAACAATGTGTTCAGGCTCCATTACAAGGCGACAGTCATTGTCCTCGTCGCTTTTTCACTTCTCGTCACCTCCCGTCAGTACATTGGAGATCCCATTGACTGTATTGTAGATAATTCCATTGGCGGAGACATTATGGACACTTACTGCTGGATCCATTCTACATACACAGTACCAACTCACTACGGCTCAGAAATCGGTAAGTCTTAGCACCTTCTACTCTAAAACTTTTCGCTGTTAGCGTTGCGTATGTTCAAATACCGCCAAAAGTCGCTGGTGAAGGAATGAAATTCTTTGCGCACGTTCTTTGTTTTACGTGAACGCTAAACTGCTGTGACATTTGGCCTTAAGAACGCTCGAGTTTGAAACTCCACATTCTCGAATAACGGCCTCAGAACAGAGCTAAACGTCGCATACCAGTTGAGGTCAAAGATTGAACTGAAGTCAGCCGCTCTTAACGTTGTTTAGCACAGAACCGAGATTTCACACCAAAATTAGCGGGAAAAGCACAATAAAGTGGCAATTTAGCTAGCATAAGCAAGTATCAGTATGTGAACCAACGTGTATGACGATAGTGACCCCATCTTGACTTGACCAATTTGTTCTGATATCCGCAGGTACCGTAGTACCACATCCGGGCATATCAGGTGTGACGAGTAAAACGGATGAAGTCAAGTACCACAAATACTACCAATGGGTCTGCTTCGTCCTCTTCTTTCAAGCTATGCTCTTCTACATCCCCCGCTATCTCTGGAAAACATGGGAAGGCGGTCGAATCAAGATGTTGGTCATGGACCTCAACTGTCCCATTGTGGACGAAGATAACAAATCCGGACGGAAGAAATTAATTCTCGACTACTTTATTTCAAATATCAAGAACCACAATTTCTATGCCTTCCGATTCTTCCTCTGTGAATTCCTCAATTTTGTCAATGTTGTGGGTCAAATCTTCTTCATGGACATGTTTTTGGGATACGAGTTTACAACTTACGGAAGTGAAGTCCTTGCTTTCACTGAGAAGGATCCTTATGAACGAGTTGACCCCATGGCTAAGGTCTTTCCCAAAGTTACCAAGTGTACCTTCAACAAGTACGGACCTTCCGGGAATATTATCAACTACGATGGACTCTGTGTACTCCCACTCAACATTGTCAACGAGAAGATCTACGTTTTCTTGTGGTAAGTTCACTTTTCCCGTTTTCGGTTTTTTTAGGGATTGAGATTGAGAATCTAGATTGAGATTGATGAGATTCAGGTGAATGGCAAATGGCAAAGCATGCAAATGCAAACCGACAGCATCTTGGTGGCGTTTGTGCGGAACGTGTGCAGAATTCAGTCTATACAGGTCTATACAGATTAGGCAAGCGCATTGCATCATTCATTCCAAGCAGATTCGAATTCGGATCCGTATGCACTGTGCATTGCATCACCCAATGGAATGGGCTAAGTTCACTTCCCGAAAGCAGCAATATTTAAAGGAAGCTGTAGCAATGCATCTGCCAGCTGCATATTTTAGTTAAAAAGATATGACAAAAATTCCATCGGAATTAGCAAGTGTTGAATTAGTGTGCGATTTTATTTCCCCTGCAGGCAGATTCAATAACAAAATCGAATACCATCCGCATTTGTAAAAGCGAGCACTAACCCCGGACCCCGGAACTTTTTGCATACACCTAGTTTGTATGATATTATGATCACCACTTTCCATTGGGCTGAGGCGAATAAATCATTTAAATATTAGGTGTTCAATAATTCAATTGATTAATCACCAATATACAGTACTACGTAGCAAGGAACGCCTCAAAAATGATAGCATTGTATTTTGCTGTTATTGAACGGTAGGCGTGGCGAAACCGGCTGTAAAATTATAACCCACTGGGCATTCGAATTTAATTTATTGGCAGTGCATTGACTAGTGTTATGTTAAATACATTATACATAAGTACATGTACTTTTTATGCCTTGGTAATAAAAGTGTGCGAAATACGTAGGAGTTTTTCGTGCCAAGTCAAGGCAATCTCCAGCTTCCAGTTTTCAACGCACTGCAGCCGAATTTAATGCTACACCACGGTGTACGGTATGATGATAATTGCACAAAAAAGTAAGCATGTCAGTTCAAGGGCAGGCATTTCATTTGTAGCCAGGTCCGCAAAAAAGTGTGCGAATTGAATTATTTCTGAAAGGCAAAAGGTGTGACTGGAAATATGCCAGATTCATTCAGCTGAAGCAAGTCGAATTAGTTATGTAATTTTGGATTTTTTTTTATATCATCCAGGTTCTGGTTCATCATCGTGTCCGTTGTTTCTGGAGTAGCCCTCATCTACCGGCTCGCTACCGTTTTTGGTGGTCAGATCCGAATGTATCTCCTCCGATCCAAAGCTCGGCTCTCTGACCCATCACAAATTGACACAATTTCCCAAAAGTGTCAAATTGGAGACTGGTTCGTTCTCTATCAATTGGGCAAGAACATGGATCCACTCATCTTCCGTGAGCTCATCAGTGACTTAGCTCGTCGGTTAGAAGGCAGGGAGCCTGTCTAATTGTTTAAATTCGGTTTTTATTTGTTGTAAAGAAGTTTAGACTTTTTTTCTTTCTCCTTCTTGAAATTACAAGGTTGTTTTTAAAAAATTTAATTGGGAAATTAGCTTCTATTTTTTTTTTCAAAAAATTACGCTTTCATGTTGATATTGATTCCCTGCCTTGATCGTTCTCCATTGAACAGACTTTAAATGAAATCTATAAATTGTGCATTTATAACGGAATCGAAAAAAGTTTAGGCATAACCTAAGATTGTCTATTTTAGTAGAATAAAAAAGGGGAAATGAAAAAGAAAATTTGTATTTATGATGGCTACCGAAAATTTAGAACAAGGGAAAGATACAATATGGCGTGTTATACGTAGCAAAACGATATTCTAAAAAAATACATGGCAAAAAGTGATACGGATCTACGGCTAATGCAGTTGCAGGTTGAAGAAGCCTAAGTTAATTTACAACTACAAGTGTATACCAAAAAACTGTGCCTTGAAAAAGACGATAGACTCAGAATTGTTCGCGATTTTAAAGACAATATTCTAGTTTCTAATGTATGAAATGCTCATTCAATTTAAAATATCCCGCGGGCATGGCAGTGCTACTTGTACTGAGTTGGCCGGTCTAATTGCAAATGGTGAATTCCACTTGTCGCATTTTATATACTGGGCTGACCAACTTGCTATGGGCACATTTGTATGTAGATATACGTAAAACGACCAATTTAAACATCACATTCCTAGTGAGGACCAATTAAACTTCCGTATACCTCAATACTACTATATTTTTGTCAAATCTTAAATATTCCGTTGTTTTTTTCTGAAAAAAACTTTTTTTTGGAAATGAAATCCAATCTAGGCCAGGCCAGGCTTCAAGCTTAACCTCCTCTTGTGCATTAACCTTAAATTAAAAACATATCTCAATTGTTTGACTGCAGCTTCCATTCCGTTTACGGAACCTACTGTGTATGTATATAATGTATATACGTGGGATTGTTGTGCCTGTCCTCAAGGGGACTATACTTGTACCTAGTTAAATAGAAGCTACTCTGTTTCGTGTATATTTGTAGTTTGTAAAACAAGAGTTGCATTCTGCAATAAATTGCAATTTTGTAATACGAAGAGGGTATATATGATAATATAATAGTGTGTTTGTGCTAAGTTATACTATTTGACGACAATAATCTAATGTAGGCAGTTTGTGTTAGAGTCTATTTAGGTTAAGATGATTTGATGAGAGAAAACATATTTAAGTTATGTAAAAAAATTGTTGGAAAATTAATAAACTATGCCTGTTTATGTGTTCGTTTAAGAATGGCGTCCTTCTCTAGTTTCAAATTCTTTTGAGCGCTCATTGAAAATTTGAATCAGCGGCATGTTTTTCGTCTTCGAAAATTGAATATCCAGGCTTGTGCAAAATTAATTTGGTTCTGAAAGTCAGTGATTTCAAAATAGCTTAATATTGAACGTGGCGTCAAAAAAACACGAATAAGGCGCGAAATCGTGGTTTGATGCCTTGATACTTTTTAGGTGGTGCCAGTTGAACTCGCTAAATAGAATATTTCACAATAAATGTACCGCTAAGCTAATTTCCAAAATCATTGAGTCGAAAAAGGTCTAATTTGAAAACGAGTTCCCCAAATTCTAAAGTATTAGTTTTCTTATAATTTGTTAAAATCCCCGCTAATTTTGAAAATTAAGTCATTTAAAATTGATTCTGACCTCGAATCGGTTAATATTGATATTTTGTTGTAGTACCTGAAATTGTTTTATTTTGGGGTTCGATTTTATTAATTTGTTAAAATAAGCGCTAATTTTGAAAATAAAATTTAAAATCAGAATTTTGGACGTAAAATTGGTTCTTTTTATGAAATTTTTTTTTTCCAGAAACCCCTTCTGAACGTGAACGTAGATATTAAACAGCGCTTTTTTTCAATCCTCATATAATTTGCTCAATGGATTGGTTTTTTAACATTTAAAATCAGGATTTTCATTTGTATTCTTAATTTTGACAAAAGAATTAATTCTTTCCTAATTTTTTGCATTTCATTAATGTGACTGACTTTGCATTCTTGAGCTTGCTAGCTGCAGACACTTCAAATAATATCAAGGATTATCAAACTGGAGTACGGCTTGAATAGAATTTACAACGCATTTGTTAGAACAGAGCATGGATCTCTAATCTATTAACTTATGAGGTCAAGTGAATTAAGCAAGACTTCATAAACGAAAAAATTGAATTGGAATGGAACTACGAATCCCTGATATAAAAATTGAAAGTAGCACAAGTGGAATAAAAATTGAGTAAGTTCACCAACTTGAGTCAAACCCGTATTTGTACAATCACTTTTCGCAAGCGTCACTAGAAATTAATATAATACAAATGCTTACCGTTAACTAGTTTCTAATTTCTAATCAGCATTTCCATTAAAACTCAACAAGCGCACATTCTATTTTTAATTAACGCCTTATTTCGCTGATAATCGTCAATTCAGCTAAATTCCTGTAGAATCGAAACACGTCGTTGCTATTGCTAGAGCTGGAATGGATTATCCGTGTCAGTATGAACGTCAACGTCTATGTCATATTGTCACGTCGTGTCGTGTCTTGTCGTAAGACAAAAATACTATACCGGAAATCTATGCAAATTACAAGATTAGAAAGCTGTGTCGTTGCATTTTTAAAAACAAATCCTTCTTCGTTTAATTTTTGATTTATGATGCAACAAGCACAAAATCATTATCATCTTCATAACATCCTGGTATGGCGTTAAAATTATTCTCTATGTAATTCTCATAGTGTAATTGTAATCTTCTGTACAAGCATATCTCCATCAAACACAGGAAATTCCATGCATTCCAGACCAGGCAATTCGTGTGTGCAAATTACAGCCACGCTGCGATGCGTCGCTACGAGGATTTTCTGCAATTTGACAATTGGCATGGCTTTTAACCTTCAATTCCAATTGCGACACGAATTTCAAATATCGCTCTTGGAAATCGAAAATTAATTTAATTTAATCATTTTAATCCATCGGATTTACGGACTTTGGAATCCATTTTACACAGAATATTCAATGTAACGTTGCAGGTACTTCCTGTTAATTTTGGTTAATCACTTCAGACTTCATACACGATTTCAAATTCCAGAACTCAAGTGACTATTGGCATGAATTTCACAGAACGATAAGAAAAACAATGTTTCAGAGTATCACTGCCTCATGCACCCCGCTCACGTGATCTACTCGTATGACCATATGTAGTTCAACTTTATATTGATGACGAAGTTCCGTGCTCCGCTTGCTTATGCAAAAATTTGAATTGCTATCAGTCGGAAATAACTACCTCAAATAACTTAGGTAAGTACTAGCATGTGTTGTTGACGTCACAAATTAGGGAGTCACTTGAAGCTCCAGTTTCAAGAACCACTTGTTCTGCATCATATTTCATAGTTTAGTCATAAAATAAGTGCACATTGCCATTTTCAAATGAACTTTGAGCCAGGATTTAAAACCGGATGATTGATTTACCAGCAGATTCCGCTGAAAAGCAATTAAATCACTCATCATCAGGATTTTAAAAAATTAATGGGGGTCTGTTTCCTGTTGACTGGTCGAAAATGAATTTCTTCAGATGAATTAGAATCCATTATTATACTAATTAGCACTGAACATCAAGCGGTATTATTGCAAATCTTAAATTTTAGAATGCTCGTATTTTCGCATGTGTTTTGGTCTAATTCACCAATAAAATGCTTTTAAAAAATGTATTTTAATTTCGCCATATTTCTAATACAAAATTTTAAATAAACGAAACCACCAGAATTATCTTCACCTAGCAAGCAAAATTAAAGTGTGCTTTTTTGCATGCCAGTATGAAAATTATGAGAGAGCAAAAAAAATCAAAAATTAATTGCAATTATTAATTTGTGTATTAAAATATGGATATTTTGCATTCATCGAGTCGAAATTGAATGCAAATTTTTAAAATATTCCGAAATAGTGTAATTCCAGTAACGCAACCGCATTATTTTAAATTGCTATTTGTCAATATCATTTTACAGTTGCAGTTAAACTTCAATAATGCTCGAATCTTCCACAAACAATGTAGAATAGCTCAATGCAACCTGCAATTTCAGCATAACGCATAGCACACACGCGCAGTGCTCCTCTCAACGAATTGTCCTGCTAAACAAACAATAGGGACACAAAACAACACAGAAAAAACCACTTTAGCCACTTAAAATTGTCTATGGTTCGCGTGTAAAAATAGTAAACAAGGAAATCAGCTAAAAGCAGTGAAATCTTTAATACTCCAGGAATTTATACATGAATTGCCAAACCTGGCCAAATCCTTAAGCCGCGCTACGCCACGATACAAGCTAGCCTTGTAAAATTGTATGACCATATTTCACCATTCAGCAGAGTCAGTCGACCAGACGATTATTTTTTTTAAATCGAGTAATAAAAGAGGCTTTTGTATGATGAAAATACGTAGAAACGTAACCTAGATCTGTCACATCATATAATCAGAATACAAAACACTTGTGTAATTCCACAGAGTCTTTTCAGCATTATCCAGGGTTGATCACAAGCACAAGTGTACATGGAAAATTGTGACTACATAAATCGAATAAATTTTAAGTCTAGTCGTTAATTTCGAATTATCTCTCATTTTATTACTTCCAGATTATAAATTTAGTTCCAGTTCACTGCAATTCACTCCCAGATGAATCCTTGAAGTCCCATTGGAGATTACATTGTAAATTGTAAGGCTAGGATGTTGTAATCGATGGACGGCCAAGCTGATAATGACTGTAATTTATGACACTTTGGGTCATCCGTCCAGGCCAAAGTAGATAAAACTAAATTTGTCGATGAGGTATATCGAGATTTGACGCTATGTCGAAATTTGGCATGTTTTAAATTGAATTTAAAGCTTAAAATTGAATTTTTAAGAATCCCTGCATGTGAAATCATTTTATACATTTAGCAATTCAAAATTCAATAAATAATCCGTGCATGCAGGTACACATACATACAATCAGGTGCGTGTTCATCAATAAACGTGAAAACATATTCGCAACAATTTTGCACCGTTGTTTCTGCATGGCACAGCCTCACGCCATCATGGACCATCCATAAACCATAATTATTTGCTTTACCTATCATTTTTCATTCTATAATGTACTTACATAAAAATAGATGGGAACAAAAGCTAACACAAGAGATTGAAAGTGAAGTCAGAGGATCACAAGTTCTAATCGCCGACCTGGAAATCAAAATCAACATACAATGGGTGAAAAGAACAATGCAATAATTTGCATAGCGTGTGATGCACTGATTTCACAAGATACAAAGAGACAAGAGATATGAGCATGGAACATGCGAATTCCAATCTAGAACAACACGTGACGCTTAATACAAAAGTATTAAGAGATGCTGCAAATTTGTAATTGTACAAGAATCGCTCCGCCGCAAGTTTAGGGTTAATTAAACGGTAGATGTGTCAATTATTTGAATTTTAAGGTGTTGAAGCGTTGCATCGTAGAATTGTACTAACACGTGTTTTGAATTTGCAAAAATATTAAGCCGGATTATGTAATGTACTATGAATATTATTTGTAAATTTAAAATTGGCTTAGTTTAAGCTTAAAATTCGAATCTTAAAACGTGACTTTATTTTATTTTACTACGTTGCATAAATGGTTAGGCGTCTGGCATGACGTGAAACATGAAGACGAAAGTTGAAGAGCGTCATTTGCTTGTCGTAATCTGTTTATTCAGATTAAACTAAAAATTTATTCTCACGATAAAGTCAATTAAGGAGCCTAACTGCCTACTTAGCTGTTAATTGAGATAAAACATTAGTTTAATATTCACACTATGGCTTAGACTTAGAATTATCGCATCGGCACTATTTCTTGTACCAAGCCTGGTCGTCTGACCGATCGTACGATCCAGGAAAATAAAAATTAGGCTGAAAAATAAGATCGAAGCGTGAGAACGTGGAAGTACGGGCTATGCTTGCTGGATACTGGATATGCAAACTGGCGCCGATGCTTGCTTATTTATTGAATATAAATAGACCAGCATGTTAATTGTAATTATTTTAAGGCATGCACAGGTTTAAAGCATCCATGGTCTGAAATTAATATCTTGCCTTGAGGTTGTTTTATTAATGATGTCTGAGACAGATAATGCTGTTCGAGTTTCGAGGTTTTAATTGTTGATTTGAAATTGACAGGCTGTTGAGTGAACGGATTGAAAGTTGAAACAATGCAAAGTGGAACTTCTGACTCACTCGAGATTAAAGCTTAAAACCACCCTTTCCAAAATTCGAAACGCTGTGTGTTGCATGCAGTATACAGTAAATACATAGAATCGTATCTAAGACAAACAATAACGAGGACGAATTACAGATTGGGATGTTTATTGTTTGAAACCAAAGTTTCTATTAGGACAAATAGAATTGGTTGTTTATATTTGAAAAGTAAGCTGTTAAAGGCATATTACTTTCGATTTATGCAGTAGATACAATATTTGTATCGAAAAATTTAACTTCTATTTTGCTAGGCCGTATTATTTTTCAATGTATTTGCTTGCGATGCTTTTAAATCTGAAGCACAGACCAGAGATCGGCCTCGCTTCGCTAGGTAAGACTGATAATGTAAATCGCCGGACTCCTACACACATGTAAACCACATGAGAGCTCGGTGTCCAATGAAAACTGGGGAGGCTGGGGAGGCTCATCCAATCAGGGAAAGGGAGGCTGAGATTTAAAAAAGAAAAGCGAGGGAATCCTTCTCCACTGCTGTTCTCAAGTCTCTGTTCTAATCTCAGAATGCCCCAATCGCTGTGACTCATGTGCGAGGAGATGGGAGGTGGAACACGAACAAAAAAAAACTCTTGCTCTTTTAGTACACACTTTCTCAGTCTTACCTAAGCGAAGCGAAGGAGCCGATTTCTGGTCTGTGAATCTGAAGTTATGAACCTTTGAATGGAATATTGATACTTAGGAAAGTGTGTGTTAAATATGTATAAGGTTACAATT
>JAQFYU010001856.1:0-13456 GCA_034694905.1 Ceratophysella granulata
ATGGAAGCCATTGCTCTCTTCAACGCACTATTCTGATATTAGCCACAATTCATTCCTAATGTTAAAACTATATTCGGATTTTATATTCTTTAATTTGACCAAATTCTTCTGTTTTTAGTAACAACGACCATTTCCTAATCCGACGAAATACATGAGCTAAAAATCACAATATTGTAAACAATGCAATTATTTCGGGTTATGCTCGTGCAAATTTTTGCATTTCTTGAGCTTTTCAGCTAATATCCAACCTGAAAACATTAATTAATTTATAATTTCCTGCATCCATGACAAAAACTCGACTTGTTGTACGTCAAACATATCAAACGTTTGCTCTGAATGTCAAATTGCATTTGAGTTTCGAAGATGATTCGTGATATTCAATACACAATCAGATTTGAGCAATATTGAGCGGTCATCAGGTTCTGGAGTGACGAAATCTTCTTCGTCCCATATATACTCTTCAATCTGGTCAATTATTGTGTCATAAGCAGATCTGTTCTGTTCCACACTTTCACAATGGACGGAATAAGTCAAGAAATCCCACTCAACCCATTCACACCCTCATCTCCTTCGATTATGAAGAATCCGTTTCAAGGGGCAAGTGGTCAAGATGCAGGTTCAAGCACTGGAGATGGTCCAAGATCTGCAACTGCTGCTGCTGCTGCGGCTGTCCGTGTTCCACGGGAACTTTTTATTTGGAGGTGGGTCAAAAAATGTAACGACGCCTGTGACCTCAAAAGTTGGGTTAATATGAGCTATTTTTATGAGCGTAATTCAATTATTTTGTACTTCAGAGTGTGCCGACTGATTTGGAAGACGTTGATCGGGATGGCGTACACGCTCACTTTCTACTTCTTTCTGCTTGTCCTCAACTACTACCAGATCTTTGATCCTTGCATGGTCAAATACTCCTACCATCGTCAGTGCAATGTTGACCTCTATGGTTCAGAGAACTTCTTGGCCTACACGGAGTACGAAGAGGATTTCTTCTGTATGGTTCCTGGAATTGGGTTTCACAAGGAGGAGAAAGGTAATTTTCTCCATATTTCTATGCGCTATTTACCCTGTGTTGTAATATTAGTGACCCGAAATCAAAAAATGCCCGAAAAGTTATTCAAAACTTTTGAATATTGCAAAATCTATTTAAACCTAACCTAACATAGCACTAGTGCACAAAATTGACATATTTCGGATTGGTTAGGTTTGCTAATTTGCTAACGTGCACACAAACACATGCAAAAATCAACCTTAACCTTACTTCATGTTTTTCTATTGTAAATTACCTGACCTAATTTAAATCACAAGACCGCAGCGCTGGTACAAATTTTTCAATAAATTATTGGAGCTCTGATCCCAATTCCTCATATATATAAGGACTGTTTCAGAATTTTCGGCTATTGTGGCATATAGTCATTTCGATTTATAAAAAATGTATGAAGGCATAAGACATGTTACAAATTTTCGTTAAGTTGCCCAAAATGCGAAGCTCTTGGCAACTTTTTTGATAGTACAGATTAGTAAATTAGATCTGTAATCTGTAGATTAAAATTTTAATTATTCAATGAGAGCAAATCAAGTAGAATCCAGGTATGCAAAGCTTATTTAATTGAGTGTCATGTGTCAATTGGCTTTTCAATTTTGTCAAGTAATGTTTTATTTATTTCAGGTTGGAATTTAGATATGAAGTGCAAGTAAATCTGCCGTCTGCCACCAGCTACCTCGTCAAATTCGAATAGCCAACGATATCGTAAAGGGATCCTATAATTTACGCTCACACAATGCATCATTTGAAATTATCAGATTCTAAATAATTATTTTGTAAAATGAAATTCATCTGTTGAATTTTGAATCAAAATTTTCTGATCGTATTTCTGAGGTAATCTTCAATGTTTTAAGTCAAAAGTTTCTCGCAACAATAAAGCTCTTCAACAAGCATCATTATTATCGTTTATTGATTCCTTTATTCTAAAGGGGGACAGTTGGAACAAATAAATTATCGATAAGGGGCCTTTAATGGACAATCATGTTTGTCTGCGACAAGGGATTTATCATTAACCCAGTGACAGTCGGCAAGCTCTTCCAGTTTATGTAGAAATATCCCAATTCGGCCCCGGGTCTGGAAAGCTTTTCCATCAAGGTCAGCCGAGGCCTCAAGGTCAAAGAAAGGATGGAACTGCTGGAGAATGATGAAGTAGGATAGGAAGACGGAGAAAACTCCAATCATAAAGTCTTTGTTCAGGTCAAAGTAGCCTGAAATTAAAATTAACTGAGATTTGAGTTTGAAAATTCGAATTCGGGTGTAAAAATGTATATGTCTTTGGTTGGCAGTACAACGACCTGACCTGCAGCCCGGAGAATGCATCCCTTGTAGCATGTGTAGCTATAGTACATGCTAAAATTGAAGTATAACTCCTCGTCCGTCTGAAAATCAATTTATAAGTAATATAATTCAATTGTTTCAAAATATAACAGATTTTCGAATGAGGCTTCTTCACCTTGCGACCCAACATCGTTTTCCGACGTACGACTTCTAGACCTGCAGATGCTTCATCGCCCACCTCGGCTGCCACATTAGACACCGCATAAAGAAACAGTATATTTTGAAATGCAATGAAGCACCCAATGATCCATTCCTGAATTCAAACCGATATTCAAAATTCTTTAACCGAGAATTATTCAAAATGGCGAAGGGAAAACTATCATTAAAACCGAATTCGAACGCTGGCGGCAACTTACAAGTTTTCGCCTCACAAAATAGTGCTGGATCTCGGCAGCGGCTCGTTCGGATCGGGTATCTTGGGCAGTTCGCAAATAAAGAAGCACAAAGTACATTTCAGCCATTAAGCTTATAATCTGAAAAATGGAAGTCTAGATTTGGGTTGTTGCCATTTTAAGCTATAGATTCGATTTTTTGACAGTATTACGTTCAGACCGAATGAAGATTCCAGCATATGAGAGAAGAAACGGTCAGTTCCTTCAAGGAGATCGAGAAGCACACAATGATCCTGAAATGGTCAAATGTCATTGAGTAATATTGAACCTTGGCGAAACCTTGCCCAGATTCAAGATGGCGACCTTCAACGACCAACAATTTGTAGAAAACATCCAAACGTACAAACCTTGAATAATATTTTGTAAGCCGCCCGGCCGTCCTCTGCATTGGATAGAATTAGTCAAAACCGCAACAATGACCACCGCGCCACTTGCAACACATAAAGTCAAAATGCAAAAAAAAAAAACAAAAGCACTGCACCTCGATTTACTCATGGTAAAACCTTATGTAAACGCTAGTCAATCGAATAACCTCTCATTCTGACCGTGCTGCGATATTGCGCGTCAATAAGTCAATGTTGCGGTTTCAAGTTGACCGGTTTGGTTATATTCTCGTCCACGAAGGACAGTAGCGTAAACTCGTCCATTCCAGATTCCAAAAGCGTTCACGAGAAGTTTGCACTTGTAAAGGAAGATGAGAAGTAGCGCTTTTGACCAAAGAAACGTCAAAATCATGACCACGCAACCAGTAGCTCTATAATATGGCAAAATCCGATGAAACGGATTTAAGCCTGTTCTCCGATACGTCTTGTCTCTGGGATTCTCTGTTAACTTTCCTGTTTCCATATAGAACAGGTCAGGAGGATAAGGTCGGAGTAGAAGAAACCCAATGACCGTTGGGCCTCCTCGGGCTGTTGATCCCACGTTCAGTGCCTATTTGAAATTAAACTATATTCGAAATCACAAATTAACCCAACAATAAGACTTTCTAGTCCTTAAATGAAATTGGTTAATTGAACATACATAGAGCAGCACGAGACTAATGACGAAGCCAAGGAAAAGGGAACAGAGAATCAACGCGTACTGAAGCATGCCCCGACCCACGTCCATATACAGCTTCTCAGTTGCCCTAAAAATGTTAGGTCAGGATTGAAATCACGTCCATGATCTGATCAAACTATGATCATATGACCTTGATTATGCCATATACTTTAAAGATAATATGCGACACCACTACTACTACTACAAGCAATTCGACGTTTGACCTTGACCGCAAAATAGTCAAGGTCACATATTCGGGTGAAGCAATGGAATAAATTGGTAAAACCTTACTCTGTCCAGCACATGAAGTATCTGACGAAGAACCGTCGTTTCCGTATAATGTCGAAACTTGCGATAATACCATTGAGAAGTCCACAGGCGAGTATAATGAGAATAGTAAAATGTCGATCAACAACTGCAAACTCGCTCATTTCAATCTGCATCCGCTTTTCTTGAGTCCATCCAAGCGTCCATTTAGGAATTCTAAGCTTGTCAGCTAAAACTACCCTCGTCCTGTGCATCACGTAGTTGGTGATCATCACTGCACTGATTAAGAGCATAAGCGCTGTAGAGAGCATAAAGAACCAGCCATGAGGAAGACCCCATCGACATCTGTAAACGTACGTTCCGTCTCTCTCGTTTCTGCAATATTTTAACAAAATTTAATTCGTCAATATCGAAGGTATAAATGTCAGTGGTCTAAAGTAGTTAGATTGTTGTTGTACCTTGTGAGAGTTAGCGGAAAGCGGCCTGCAAGAGACAGAAGCACCCGGAGTGGAAGAAAGGCTCTAACAGCTCGTTTCGCTAATGTGGACACTTCATAAATGTCAATACCTTCTTCTTGGTTTACATGACCTTCGAATGCATGTTCCTGTCCTGAAATCCAGTCAGATCATGCCAATTATTGATAGCGATTGATACGTATGCTTTGATCCATGACCACACTTCTTCTGGAGTTGAATCCGAGTACAGTGCAAATTTGACCACGGACATTTTGTCAATGAAGATGTCATGGTTGCGAACAATTGATACAACAATTTCCCAATAAAATCAATAAAATGGTCAAGTACCAGAGATATTTTTGTAAACAAACGACAAATAGCGTAAATTGGTGCCGCACTATCGCGCTTACTGTGATGATGATGATGGTGCTTATGATGCTTGTGATGTTTATGATGATGATGCCCGTGCCCTTCTCCGTGGTGACCTTCGTGGTGTCCTTCTCCGTGTGTATGATGTTTCTTATGCGGATGCTTAGCGTGGTGAGGATGAGAAGGGTCACCTTCCAAATGACCTGCGCCATGTTCCAGACCATGACCATGAATCCCAGCTTCTTCACCGATAGGATTCAGTTTATGTTTAAGGGCTTCCTTGAGCGACGCCGGATCACCTTTATGTTTGGATGACTTGTCTTTTCTTCTGCGGTGAGTCTTGGCAGCGCTAGCATGGTCATGCTCATGCTCATGATGACCATGATCATGATGTTGGGCAACATGGGAATGTTGACTGTGTTCTCCAAGTTTTGTGTCAACCAAATTAACGCCGCTGCGGTCAGCGAATTTTTTAGACTTTGTATCTGGATTGGAATCAACGGTTTTCCTCGAGTCGACTGAATGCTTAGATTCTGTTCCTACAACTGTGGAGGGATGCTTTGAATCCAACGGTCCACCTTTCCGGTGGCGGTCAGGTTTCTTGAGTTGAATATCTTCGGCTGCTGACACACCAGTGCCTTTTTTGGTTAAAGCTTGGTTCCCAGCATGACTCGCCATTTTAATTGACAGTTAAAAGACAGATTTGAAGGCTTTATTGTGATTTTGCGACCACATGACCCTTGTTTGCATTGACCGTTTTGTTTGGTACTTTGGTTTTCTATTGCATAATGGTATCTCTTGGAAGCGAATATAAAAATTACAAATACAAATTCAATCGATCAAATCGAAGGTTTAATTTCGTTTTTCGTTGCGTCTTTTAAAGTTTACCACCAAAAATTGGCGTCAAGACCAAGATTCGGTATTATTATGGTTGTTGTGCTCTGAATCGAATGAGGCACATTGTAAGATGTGTACACTTTTTCAAACTTTATTAACAGCTTATTTAAAAAGTTATATTGTATCATTAGTAGCGAACACATCCACCGAGCATGCCACTTCACCTGGTTTCAATCTCATGGGTGCCCAATGACACTTGTCAAGTCCTTCGAGATGATACAGAAACATTCCAATTTCTTTCCTCCTTTCCCTGTCTAAAAAAACAATGAAAATAGTGGAGTCACTCTAAAATTCTAATTAGTCATAATTTTAATATAGAATTACCTGAATAGTCGAAGACGGGCTTCAGATGAGTCATGATGACGAAGAGGGAACAGACCACACCGATTATTCCTACCCAAAATTCTTTATTCACACCGAAAAACCCACCACCGGACATTTCAATGGCGTCATGACATGTGAAGCTATTGAAGAGACTCAGGATAAAATACAATTCTTCATCAGTGGCTCGACCCACCAAGCTCTTCCGCCTTATTACCTCCAGACCCGCCTTCGCTTCATCTGACACGTCGAACGAGATCTTAAAAATGGAAGTTCAACCATGATTAAATGCGCTTTCCTTTCAGGTTTGCTTAATTTGATTAATTTACTTACATGTGCAACTAAATACAGAGATACCACGGATCTGGCTAAAATGAGAATTGCTGGAATAATATCGTTCCGTCTGGAATAGTAGTCAAATCCTAGAACAGAAACATTGAAAACGTTATGGCTTGGGCTAATTTGAAAACGTCAAAAATTGAAATTATGTACAATTTTTTGATTCTCATCTCACTGTATAAATCTATGGCTTGTTCAGATAAGTAATGACCGCCCTTGACATTTAATATTCGTACGAAGAAATATAATTCGAACAGCAGGCTCGTAACCTAGAAACACATCGAAAGGGTCACAATTGATCAACTCACGGTCAATGCTTAGAATAGGCTAATGTCAAACCTGTAATCCGAAATATGCTTCGAGAATACCCGCAAAGAGCGTGTTTGTACCGTCCATCAAATCTAGTAAAACACAATGATCCTGTGAAACAAGCGAAAGTAATTTTAAAAAATTCTCAATTTATGAAATTGCAATTCAAAAGTCAAAGAATGTTTCACCACATACACACCTTGAACAGAAGTGGAAATGTTGTTCGTGCCTTTTTTGTTTTCGTGAATTCATTTCGTAGCACAGCCGCATAGACCCGACCATTCCAGTACGCAAAAGCATTCCGCAGCATCTTCGACTTGATCATGTAGAGGAAAATGAAGATATTGGACCAGAATAAATTAATGATGAAGAGGGCGAGACCCAGGATTTCGTAGTACAAGAGATTCGGGGAGAGACTAAAGTCGTGATTATTTAAATTATTCGGTTTAAGTAGTGTTGGGTTAAAGAGTCGATAGGTTACAACTCCAGTGGCCACTGCACATCCTGTGAAACATTAAGAATTCAATCTCGTTATAATTATACCTCGGTCAAAATGGACCCTTGTGCTTAAAGTCGTGTGACCTTTCAAAGAAGACGTGATTGAAACAGCGTAGAGCAATACGAAAACCACAATGAAGGTCAAGAATGAAATTATCAGTATTAGTGAGAATCTCTGAATATTCTTCGTGACATCAATCTGAATCGTTTGAATTGACCTGTAAGCAAAACAAAATTAAATTAAACAATTACTTGACCTTATGTCATGTTGCTGACGCTGACCATAAGCTTACCGTGTCCAAAATCCAAAGTAATTGGCAAAATACTCCCTTCGCCTGATGATGATGAACGTGGAAATTACAGATTGAATCAGAGAGGTACCAAAAACAATGAGGACCACCAAGTACCGTGAAAGGACCACAAGTTCTCTGAGCCTCACGCCACGCTGGACAATCGGTTCCTCTCGACCAAGCGGAAATATGGTCGAGTTGTGATCAATTCCGAAGCTTATTAGGAATATATTGAGCAGAACCATGGTCAAGATTAAGAAGATGAGACAGGACGTGAACCAGAAGATGATGAAGTTGATGGACTTGTATTTATACGTAAAGAGGTACATTCCGTCTTCAATTCGAACATGGCTCAATGGAAACCGACCGCAACATTTCGACAGAAGAAAGAAGTACTTCATGCTCCGTATCATTTTGGTTGCAAATTCAACATTTGGATTCAACTCAGCCTCTTCTTCCGAATTCGAACTGTCGTCACCCGGATCTTCAGCCTCTGATTTATAGGAAAAATTCAATTGAAAACAATTAAAATCGTAGTGCTCTAATTGCTTTCAGCGATTCTTGAATCTTGTAATTATGTAAACTAACGGTTTGATGGGACTTCCCAGTTGGGTTTAGGGACTAAATTTAACGACGACATGAGGCTCGCTGCTGATCTGTTGAAATTTTAGATCTGTAGTTTCTTCGTTCAATTCTCCAGTCCAGAATGAGGAAAAGGCCCAAGGTAATGTACTCGAATTTATGTGATGTTTGAACGTTGAAGGTTTTCACCCAAGATGTCCAATTCATGCAAAACGTGACAGCGAAATAGAAATTCATGTTCAGGCTGTTCTGCTTTACAATCACAAGTTACATTTTAAACTAATAAGAATGTAAGTTTGTAGAGACTCCTGATTAATTCAAAATCCCCTTGGCGATTTCCAACTGTAAGTAAGACACAAGTGAGTAGGGATTTTTCTTTTCCGAATTTTGGTGTGGGATGAATTCAAGATTCAAACCTTATCTTTGGATCACCTTTGTCGTTTGACAAGTGACCTGGGTTCCATTCGGTCAAATTCAAATTCCGGACGAATGGTTTGATTTGAACAATAGAATTTTACGTGGCTCCTTGAAGTGGGCCCGGAATTTCATCCTGGAATTCCGGATTGAGGTTAAACGGGTTCCAAATTTTATGTTTAGTTAAGCGTGTTCATTGTGTATTTTCTTCCAGTTGGCTAGATCAGCATACTCGTATTAGAAATTGGTTGGTAGACGTGCAAATCACAGAATATTTGTCTCTTGTGGTCAAAGGTCAAGTTATTTCATAACCGTTGTAAATAAAATAATACAATTTTAATAATGTATTCGAAATCAATAACTAAAATTTAGTGAGCTAAGCGACGTGACCGAAATTAAATCTATTTAAATAAAATCGGTTATGCGTGCTTTTTATGCTGGATGATATGGAACAAAAGGAACCATGTTCATTGGCTTGAATTCACCCAAAAATATTAAACAGACGCATGCGCACACACACTGCAAAAAATCTTGCAAAAACAAAACCATCTTGCACGAAGTCCGAAGTTGCTTGCAAATTGCAAAAGGTGTCCACCAAATCATTTCGCGTTCATTCGACTTCCAGTTTCAGCAGCGAACGGTGATTGAGGATAACTGTGAGCCAAGGTCAACGTCAACATCAGTGTGTGGTGTGGTCCAGTGACCCAGTGTGGTCAAGTTTAGTTAGTAACGACGTAACGAGTGCCGAGCAAATCAGCAAGTGCTACCGTTACTGGAAGATCGTACTGATTTCTGATTCCAGAGAAGAAATTGTGACACATTTTTGTTGAAGATGAACACGGAGACGGAAGTAGAGATGGCTGCGGCTGGCCCGAGTGACCTTCCAATTCCGGATCCATCCGGGTTTGGAGACGTTGTTGGAGATCCCATTTTGGTTTCTGCAGGAGATTCTCCATTATTGGATGCTGATAATGATGAACCTGATTTGGAATCTCCAATTGCAACTGAATTTAACAAGGAACCTTGCTGTAGTTTCGTAAGGTGCTTCCTCCGGTAAGCTAAGCAAAATTTACAATAGTAATATCCGGGCGCTCAACTAAATACCAATATAAGGTTTAAGATTAAAAATGCATGAGGTGAGGCCACTGCGACAACTTTACAGCAGTGATACGACACCGGTCGAAAACGGTCAGGATCAAAATGTTTTGAATATGCCAAAGCCGAGCTCCGTCCATGTACACGGGCTGTTTTAGTGGATAGCCCAACTTTGGCCTTGGCCTTTTGAAATGCTGTTCGTTGTTCACTGGGTCACTTCACTATCACTACTACCACCGGTCACCGGTAACCACTAACCACCTCTTCTGGTGTTTTTAAAATTAGCGTACCACGAATATTTGAATTCGTACAATTTTTGTTGGTTGGACTCCCGCGATTTTCGGTTTTCAGAATTTCCAACAGTCAGTCAGTCATGTTAATTCTTAATCCATAGATGCGCCCGCCGGCTTACAGTGAAACGACAGTCAACAAAAAATGACAATACATCAAAATGAAAAATTAACTTTAACAAAACTATGTGGTTTTCAGTGATGGATATCCTAAATGTCAATTGAGTATGTACTTCATGGCGGTCTTCACGGCAATCCTTATGGCCGTTCTCATTCAATACTTTGGGTTTCCTGCTGGTGTGCGACAGCTCTACGATGCTTACATACGTCCATCTTTAAAAAAAGGTAAGAAATTGATACTTCTATGCGTAAAGAAATTTCCAGGGTTGAAAGTATTTGTAATACATCATAGTTTTGATTTTTATTAATTCGTATACGTAATTATTTTTAGTTCTACAGCGCCCATTGGAATGGATGTTGCTCTGGTTTGATACAGAAGAAGTTGAGGAGTTTGATCAGTTTGATTACCAGCACGAGTTCTAGGCTTAACTAAACTCACCTCACATTAATCAAGATCAAAACTCAAAACATCTGGATAATACTACAAAGAAATAATTTACTTATATTTAAGAGAAAATTGGAACTAACTAGCTAACGTTGGATTACATAGTGTCAGGTCGAATATCAATAATATTTGAATAAAGGGTTAAAGGTAACATTAAGGCAACCAATGTTTTGGATTTAATTTCTTTGTTTTGTCAAAACAAAACAACTAAAATTGGTCCCACAGGCCAGCAATTAAAATTTCAAATAACTATAATATCTAGGTTGATCCAAGGTTAATCAATGGTATCATATGAGATCCGTTAACACCTGTCCCGTCCAATCACTCAAATCCTCATTTTTTATCCGTGAAATCTTCTGAAATAGGATCCAATCCATCAAAGTCCACAGTGTCCTGACGAAAAGTTTCCACTGCAGCTTGAGAATCTCCACGCAACAATTTATTCGGAGTTGGTTTTGGATGCATTAAAATAAACGGAAGTTCAGCTGTCAATTCTCCTCCGAGTGCTCCCAGAAACAATTTCACTTTTGCCACGTAGGAAACAATTATTCCGAAAGCATCTCGTTGATCTGGATCCGCCAATCTGTCACATATTCAGTTTTGATTAAAAATTCTATGATCTCATGCACAATGCGCATATTGAAAGCTTACAGTGTTGACGATGCCAAATTAGTATCCTCCCGTTTCAATTGACCATCTAGAGCAATTCCACGACGTTCCTTGTTATTAGTCAAAGTGGGCAACAAGTAAATTGCTTTTTTGAGGCTTGATCCAGGCTGCAATGGACATCCTTCCCTAATTGTCAAAAATTAGAGATATAAAATCCAGCTTTGATTTTGAAAATGACACATTTACTTAATTACACTTACTGAGTTTCAATAGTAGCCACAGTAGCTTTGTACTGTCCACTGGAGAAGATGCACACGTCAACGCACTGCTGAATACTGGATCGAATCTTCTTCACCGTCTTGTTACTATGATTCCGAACTTGAATATTGACCATGATCTTCTCTCCATGATGGTACAGCTGGAATTTTTGGAGGAATTATTAGAATTTAAATATTAATAAATTGATTAAACCTAAGATAATTTTTATATTTACCTGTTTGTCCAGCGTAATTTCCAATTCCAATTGCCCAGGGCTGAGCATAAAATCCTTTCGTACCACAGTACATGGCTGACGACCTTCTGTAGAAGGTGCGTACTGTATTTTCCGAATTCCCATGGCCACAGTGCTCCTAAAAAAAAGAAAACCGGAAATATCGTCAAAATTATTTCAAAAATTATTAAAATAATTGACATTCTAAAATTTACTTCCAATTCAAATTAAAAAATATTGCGAATTCAATTTTCTGCCTTCAATTCAAAATAAAAATTTCGAATTTCATTTTCTACATTCAATTCAAAATAAAATATACACTGCATAAATTGCGAATTTCTTCAACCTCCGTCAACTCAATAAATAAATAAATTGAGAATACGACAACTGGAATAAAAATGTATAATTTAAGCGGAGTTTTAGTAGACATAGATTAAAAATAAATATTAAAAACAATAGAAAAATGTTCCAATCTTAACAAGTGAATTTTGTTAAACTGCAATATAACAACGATCTATTTACATAAAAGTATATAAAAACTTGAAATAGAATAAGAATATGTCAAATTGGCCATATTTGATATAAATGATTGTCCAATTCACAATTTTATTTTACTGAGGCCTTTAAGAATATTTTATTGAATAAAATCTTTAACAAAAATGATCTACCGCTTATGAGACCGATCTCCATCATCTTCACCAGCAAAAGCCTTGACAAAATAGTCCACTCCACAAGGTTTTCCTTCCTCATCGCTACTGGGCTGAAGTGTAATTGAAGCTGGAGAGTTGAGAGGCATCTTGAATGTGAAGGGATAAGCATTGGTGGATCCCAATTTCTTGAGAAGCCGATCTTGAAGTCGAGTTCTGGAAGCCGCTTCCTTAGATTTACTCTGAGGATAAATAAGCTCAGAAACAAGATGAAGATCCTTCTGAAACTTCAAACCCATCACTTCATCCTCTTCCCGACCATAACGGAAGGAACAGACGAGCTGGGCAAACACCTTCCGACTTCGCAAGTACTCATCGTCAATCACAATGACTCCATCTAATTATAAAATATTAAATGTTTGTACATTGCTCTTCTGTTCTCAAGTGTTGATCAATAATTCGCGATTTGCATGCATAAACTAAAAATTATGATTTTAGCAGTGTAAAAGTGCTATTTATGATTATGACCATATTTTTGATTAAATAAAAAAAGGGATAAACTTTGTAGAACTGCAAAGCACACTAATTCAAATTCCGCATTGCTGAACCAGCATGATGAAAAACCTTGGAGCAATAACATTTTCTTTAGATGGTCAACACACGGGTCAAAACCGCTTCCTATTGTTTTAAATTATTTTCAAAAGCAAGTACTTATCAAATTACTGTCCCGAATTATTCTCAGAAACAGTATTATTTTGGTGAAAATCAGAAAATTATGCTCACTTCTATTGAATTTTGTTTGCTTTCATAACTTGAAAATTGTCAAAACCACTATTGTTTAAAAATATTTTAAAAACAGCATTGCAATGGTCAAAATCACTCTTTATTGTTTTAAAATATTTTAAAAACAGCATTACAATGGTCAAAATCAGTTCGTTTTGTTTACTTCATTTTCAGAAACAATATTTAAAGATCAACTTCTAATGTTTTAGATTATTTTCAGGAAAAGATTGATTAGGATTGTGAAAATCCCTCCGTATTGTTCTAAAAAAATCAAAAATCGCCTTTTATTATTTCAAACCATTTTTAATAGCAACAGCATTGTTAAAATTGGAAGGTATTTATTGTTCGACAAACATTTTCAAAAGCAGTAGTATTATGGTCAAAATCTGTTCTTCTTGTTTTAAATTATTTTCAGAAATGGAA
>JAQFYU010001857.1:0-13452 GCA_034694905.1 Ceratophysella granulata
GTCTCCACTGTGTTATTAATTATGAAGCTCTGCTGTTCGGAAACGAAGACAGGAATAGGAACGCACGGTGCATTGAACGTGGGCTTTGTCTTTCATTAGGCTTCAACATTTGTTTCCCAGCATAGCTTCTATCTTGAACATCTTTTTAATGATGGATTTAATAGGACATCATTAAATTAGAAGCCCCTGGAGAAAGTTGTACTTGTGCTGTGCACAACATGAACGAACGACAGATTTACTTGAGTACTTGAGAATAGAGTGCTGTACAACGATGAAATTCAGGAAGATTGTGAATTTGGAAAAATAGTCAGGCCTAGTCGATTTGAATTGGGGAATATATTGAACAAATTAACTCGTGCTTGAGATTTGAACTGACTTATTAAAAGTAAAACGAATTCGAAACGTATTCCTAAACCGAATTCAAAACGAGTAAAATATCAAACTAGGAAACTATGTGTCGATCCTAAAAGTCAGAAAGTTACGCCGTGAATTTGTATTTCCCCGTTTTTGATCTTTCTTTCATGATGATTTCTTTAAATAATCAGAATTACTGAGAAAAACTACAAACTTTTCTTCTGCTACTCAAGAACATGAATCATGATATCATGAAGCACTTACTATTTTGCAAACTAAAATTGATATGTAAATTCAAAACTTTCTCGCACAACTTCCTTCTTCAAATGCCACGAGATAAGATACAACGCTAATAACTGTGAGAGACCATCTGCACTTCTTTATACTTGTTGAACCGGTATATTAGGATATATGCAAATGTCACTCAAGATTTGCAAAGTTTAGACAGACGGAGACACTGAATGTGAAGAGTCAGTCATACAGGTGGGCACAAAGGCTCTGCTTCTTTCGAAAATTTGCATAGTACCTACAAATATAGCATTAACACTGCAAAAACATTATTTAAGGAAAAAGTAGTGTTTTGGTCATAATGCAATGGTGAGAATTGATTTTTGTCGCCTTGACATTAAATTTCTTGAGTAAAAGAAAGACCGAGAAATCATACTAATGTGGCTAGACTAATTGAACAATGCGAGTTTCATCTGGATGCGAGTATTAGAATAGACGACACGAACCCGGATGATATACGGCATTCATCTGCCCATCTCGCAGAAAGAACAACTGGCTCAAGTCTGGACAAACATAGTTCAGAGTTAGAGATTACATTTTCTGGAGCTTTTGTCTCCATGTCTCCGTGCCTCTCTTTCTTTTCCGGTTGCAGTAAACAAAGCCACGCCACCTGTAACCTCTCAAATCTGCAGCCAACCTCTCATGAGACTTTTAATTAGGAGGTTCTGGTATTGAATTCTGTCACAGAAAGGCGGCCAACCTTTTGTCCTTGACAATTCGATGGAAATTCTAATTGTTACCTCCAAAAACAAATGGAAAACCGAATTGTAACCTTCTTGGAAATCTCATGAGGAAAATTGTAACCTCCTTGGAAGTTCTTGAGAATCCCAATTGCTACCTCCGAAATCTTCTAGCATCTTTGGAAATCTTATAAAATGCAATATTGTAACCTCCTACAATAGGCCTATTACGAAATTTCTGTGATCTGTCATTGAAACCCTCCTTGTATCTTAAAAAACTTCAAATTGAGGCCTCAATTTTTTAATTATGCATAGGCTAGGAATTCAAAGAGGTTTGTCTGAGCCATGTATGTTAGGCCAGGTTGCCGAATGTTGAATGATGAACTGAGATCTTCATGCAAGGAGGTCTGAGACGTCAGGGGCACCTTACTCCAGCCAATTTCCCTTCATTTAATCTTCTCTGGAAGCAGGAGCGGAGAAAGAAAGTCTTTTCTGGCTGACGTCATGTGGCTCGGCTGTGTCTTGAGGAGAGATCAGCCTAATACGAGTCTGTCTCTCTAATATCATTATTATAAAAAATATAGACTCTATTTTATTACCTGGACTGCACAGCACAAGAGGCTCCGAGTGTAGAATTTACGATTCGCTGTGTGCAGCTCCGCTTTCAATGTCAGTCCGCACCCAGAGAGACTCGGATCTCCGCCTCAGTTCCCTGTACCTGTCACTTTAGCCAGCCACGCGTTCTCTGAATTATCCTGACATCAAAGCGATGAGTAGCTTAGTATGCCCTGTATACTCGCCTCGACAAAAATTCTCCTTTGCGCTTCTGGCCCGGGCGTCGAAATGGCTCAGCGTCGTCTTCTTCGTCGACGGACTGCTTGTCGACTAGACAAATGCGATCAAACGATCTATGATTTTTGTGTGATTATTGAAATTAGTAATTATACAATAAACTCTGCATTGTGCAGGAAGCCGAGATTCGGAATGTAAACCAGACTCTGGCTGTTCCTGACTTTCCATCGTTAGACGAGGACTAGACCACGTAATCCGTTTTTCTGTGTAGCACGTGGAATGGACGTTTAGGCTGCGTGTGTTGCCTATCTTCCAGAATGTCCCTCTGAACTGAATAAATGAGGTACAAGGTTCTTTTTCAGAAGTCCGAAATGAAAGGATTTTAAGTAGATTTCAATTCAATCGAATTCGGACCTGGGGCTTTTCCTTTCTCTGATCTCTCATCTCCACATTTTGTGTAACATGTGCCTATCTTCCTCAGTGACTTTTAACAAAGGAGAACATTTCGAATATGGTCATCGCTTTATTCAATTTTTGACATTGTCATACGGATGTGCGCTCATAGGATACAAGTTCTAAGATTTCCCATAAATTCATTCTCATGCATAAGTAAGTAGTCGAACGAACCACCGCTCAGCTCTGATCTGGAAAAAGTAACAGTAGCCTTCACGATTGGCATAGATGAAACAAACATTTTACTCTGTTGAACAATTTTTTACCCATTGTTTGATGTGTGTTTTAATTTCAGACTCTGACTTGTGAAACGCAGAAGTACCCACCGAGTCCAAAGTAAGTTGACAACTTTTCTGGTGACACGGGGAATTTGTGTGAAGTGAATCGCATTAGTTCGGATTTACTTGTCAAATCGTGTGTGTCTTCCGCCACAAAACATCCCACATCTACACTTGATCTTGATAAATATTGAGTTTACTTTGTCTTAAGATCTGAACCAGCCGAGTTCATCATCAACCTTGACCTGCCACCCGAGGAGCGATGGACGGAGTTGACCCTGGCCAAAGCCCCAGCTGTGAGTTTTCTCAGTAATTAATCTCTCCCTATTGGAATGGAACCGCCCTTGTCTTTGGAATGAGTTGAAGCTGGAACGACATTTGGTTGACAGATTCGAGCTCTGCTCCAGAGTTTGAAGGAATGGACCGGGTTCATTTTTCACGGATCTGTCGTTCGGTTGGTTGACCTCTACATGCCTCTCCTGGGCAAAACCCTCCCGTCACCTTACAGAGAGGAACTTCGTGGAATTTCCAAAGTGACCAACATCACGATGGGTGAAGTGGTCTTGTACAATGTCTTCTACGAAGTCTTCACCGTCTGCACGTCAGTCATTGCTCAAGGACCCGAGGGGAAAATGTATCATGGCAGGAACCTGGATTTTGGACTTTTTCTCGGGTACAGTGCGGAATACCCACTGCATTTTATGTACCATGTTGTCTGAAACAGCGAAGCATCTGATATCTGAGTATTTTGAGCATTTCAGAATTTTAACAATTCCTTTTAATTGATTTAATTGCCAGATGGGACACGACAAACGCGACGTGGCTGACAACAGAGTTCCTTCGACCCTTAATTGTGAAGCTGGACTTTCAACGAAACGGGAAGACAGTTTTCAAAGCTGTCAATTTCGCCGGCTACGTGGGGATTCTGACGGGTTTTAAGCCGGTAATTGACCTTTCTATATCCTTCTGCTCCAGCCTCTCCAACGCGTGTCGGCATTCCTACGTCTTCAGACGTGTGCTTCTCTAGTCAGAAGGAGATTGAATTGAAGATCTCGTATCTGGGCTCTTCAAATTATTACTGAAGCCATTAATGGTTCAAAGAGCAGACAGCGTTATGCTTCCAGTAGACGCCGTTCTGCAGAAAGCATCTCGTATCATTTACAACCTTGTCTCTGCTTTCTCATTGGAATTGAGCGGATCTGGTTGAGAGAAGAGCCATTGTATCGAGATAGAATACAATAGGTCTTGGCGAAAAGCAATTTACACAATTTACGAGTCTTCCTTAATGGGATTTGGACTCATTTCTTTATCTTTCATGACAGAAACACTTGTGTGCCAACCATTCCCACCTTGTGTCTTCTCTGTTCACACGAACTCAGTACTTCTGCTTCACCGATTTCTTCAAATGTTGCTAGGAAATGGATTTATTATTGGGATGTTGGTATAGCAGCCAGACGAAAAATCCGTCACCTGTCTGGAAATACACGTACTTCTGGATTCAGTGAACCAGATTCAAATTCCGCTCCAGTTGTCTCCTGCAAAGTGACGCATAATTGACCCAGGGTTTGGTCCAGTTCTTGCCCATGCAAGCACACTCCGCTGTACTCAAGTCCTGTTCAATGCTAACTCGTTCGTGTAGTAAACGATCGGAGTGCATAAGGGTCTACCCATCAGTTAAAAACTGAGTTCCTTTGAGAATTCAAGACTCATGGTCCCTTATTCCCACTCACGTCTTGCCTGGAGATCATCACTTCTCAGAACTGACGTGTTACTTCTGTTCCGTACAAGTTGATCTGTAATGTTTCAATCTCAATCCAGAGCAAGGTGCAGGGTACACCATTGGTTATAGCGGAAGTTCACTTCGAAATATTCGATCCATACAGGATACAAATGGTATCGCAAGAATTCGTTCAACACGAAGGTTCACTGACGGAGATTCGTCCCAAAAAATCTCCTGTATGCTAACGTACATAAGATGCGCTTCACAGGAATACCTAATCGATGGCGATCGAAGAAGCGATAAGGCATAAGTGTTAGAATAAGTTAGAGGCCAATATTGACATGACATGAGTCTGACGAGAATTTGTTTTCCTTTTTCAATGCAGAACACGTTTACACTTTCCATGGACGAGCGGTTCAGTGTCCACGGAGGGTTCATTGGAGTTCTGAAATGGATTCTGGGCTCTCGTTCCGCTCACTGGATGGGCTTCCTCACGCGTGACGTTCTGGAAACAGCTACCACGTTCAAACGGGCTCAGTCCATGCTCGCCAAGACCAAGCTCCTCGCTCCCGCCTATTTCATTCTGGGCGGGAATAAAACTGGACAGGTAATAATGATTTCATGTGCTGGGCTTGATTGTGGAGTCAGAGAGGTGCAAGTGGTTTTTTTAAAATTCCGTACTGAAGTGAACAAGCGTTTGACCACAAAATTGTGACCTGGAACAACCCTGGCACAAGAAGAGTAATAGCCTGTCAACTTCTGACAAATGATCCCAGATATTTTCCAAATTGGCTATAAATCAATTTATTAGCCAATTTCCTTTCTGGAACCCAGGGTGTGATTATAACGCGAGACCAAGACAAGTACGATGTCCTGTCATTTGGTGAACTGAGCAAGGGTCAAACAAGCAAGTGGTACTTGATTCAAACCAATTATGACCACTGGAACTCTCCACCGTTCTACGATGACCGTCGAACACCCGCCATAATCTGTCTCGACAAGTTCGGTGAGGCCAGAATGGGGTTTTCCAGTATATTCAACGTTCTGTCCACGCGGCCTGTCCTAAATAAGGTAAATGACTCTGAACACTCAAACAGATTAACTTTCGCTAATTGAATTGAGCGGAATATAATTTTAGTAAAAGAAAAACTTCATTCGGAAGGAAAACCTTGGTAACCGCATCAGAGGCAGGTTTTTGGTATGAATGAAAGGAGGAGCCGGGTACTTTGGAGTAAAGAGGCCCTAAATTCTGAACAGCGTGGGTGTAGTTTATACGTGTTAGTCACCGCAATGGGTTTCTTGACTTCCGCTCACCTTCACCACCAGAAAAAGTCTAGGAGAAAACACCGCTCGGAGAAAGTTCCAGGGTTCAGTTCCATATGTATGACTAAACGTACGAGGAACTGTGCCTGGCTGTGCACACATGAGCGGAAATCGAGTTAAACTCACCAGCAGCCCACATCAATTTGGAGGTTTTATAGATTCTCTTTTCAATAAGTTGCTCCTAAACTGCATCTTCCATTTCCCGTTTCGACGTTTGGTCCAGACCGCCAAATATCAGGCATGGAGAGTTGGATTGGAGGTGTGTTGTTTATTGTTCTTGGTTGGGCTTGAGGTCATCTGTCAGTAGTGTTTTAATGCATACCGCACGCACCTCCGCCTCCATATGATTTCCAAATGCAATCCAATTTAGTATTTGGAGAAGTAGAAAAGGTGGATGGAAATGAGCGTGAGAAGAAGGCCGGTTACTCTCACCCAACATCTGATTACATTATTTTCCTTTTTATAACAAACTCAATCTTCAACATTACCTTCCACTTTCACTTACTTTCTCCTCGTCCTCGAGATGTACTGAAGTGGGTCCATGCATAATGCATGGGAGATAGGACGTATAAATACGGAGACGAGGATATAACATTAGGTGCACTACCACCGCAGGCCAGGTCCTTCGTTCCCCCCAGCTCCACACAAACTTTTGTTTAGTTTACTAAAAAAAGGGATTGCAGGCTCCTGCTCCACTGGCTCACATCACATGGGACATGCTAATGAGTTGGGAAACTTCTACTTCCGATCCTTTTCTTCCACAATTTCTTTGTGAGACAGGAGACAGTTTGGAGATACTCCAGCCTCTCTGCCCTCATACTCTCCAACACTTCAATAGGAAATTAATGGAATACATAATTCATCAACTCCTTCAATTCTCCACTCGGCCTGTTGTATGCAGATTCAGCTGATCAACCCATGCCTTCATTTAATTATTCATTTTGGAAAGACCCTAATGTAAATTAAAATCCACTCGTGTAAGCCAGAATTTGAGCTCCACGCTGGCAATTGCGCTTTTCGAGATTTTCATATCCAATTTAGATACTTCTTTCTTTGAAGAAAACGGTGTAAGAAATTAGCGATAAATTGCCATAGCAACAAAAAAGCCAAAAGCGATTATGTGTCTTGTGTTAGTCAGCTACATTGGTTATCTATGACAATGTAACTTGGCTTCTATGTACTTTACCTGTGGTCAGGCGCGGTTCTAGGAATTGGTCATGGAGGGGGCGGGCCGAAAACTGAAACGAGAGTTCAGTATTTGACATTAGGAAATACTGTTCAAAAAATGCAACGATTTCAAGTATATGGCGCTGAGAATAGAATATTTTGCGCGGAGCGCAAGAAATTTTTGAGATTTTGATCCATTTTCACTGTTTTGAGCTTTATTTTCGATTTTAAATTAGTATATTAAAAATTCTGTTCGAAATCTGTAAAAATTTCAACAACTAAGAGCCAAAATGGAGATGTTTAGCCGCTGCGCCCGAAATTTTTGACATTTTGGCCAATTTCTGCTACTTGTGACTTAATTTTTGACAAAATTCGTCTGAAAAAGTAACGCCCTACTCGACATTTGTAAGAAATTCGACCATAAAGGGCATATAAAAGTAAAAAATTATGAGGTTATTCGGGCCCATATGTAGAACCGCCCTTGGCTGTGGTGAAAGTTGCAGCCCAATTCCTTCATCCTTCCCAACATTCATCAAACACCGCAACGAATATATGAAATGACCCGCGTACTCTGCTGGTGAAAGAAGTCATTCAGAAGTGAGAAATGTTGCGGTGAGCCGGGCTTAATTCCGAATTTTATTTGTCTAGCTGACGACGTACACGGCCCTGATGCAGGTAGAAGGTTCCTTTGAAGTGTATCTCCAAACATGTCCTGATCCCTGCTCTCCCTGGTGATCCAACTTGAGGGAAAGCTGTATATGTAGTTCTTCCCAACAAGGAACAAGAAGACAAGGAGCCACAAAAGCCAGCATAAAGCCAGAAATGAGCTAAGTGGGCTATGAAACATTATTATGACCAACAAACAAGAAGGAAAAGACTGGAGTGTGCTGGTAGTGTCTGTTCCTAGTCTTAATTAATTAATACTCGGACTGCTGTGGTCGATGCTACCTAAAGTACACTACACTAATTTGGCATAGACTCACAATCAGTCCAACTTTAAACTGTGATTAGCATTTTTGTTACCGGCATTCTAATAAACGGAGAATAATTACTCAGATGTCAAGTAATCAGTAGCATTCCCAACGAAATTGACCAAATTGATGTTTTATTATCAAACTCGTGTTTCCTGCTTTTACCGTGTGACACATGCGAGTGACTCAATGGGAGCTTTCACACGGTTAGTGTAGGTTTACATGGGACATGGGACTCAAAAGATTGGGCAAGTCACAGCTTAAATCGTTGTAATTCAATATGAATAATATAATGTGAATAATTTGTCCCAATTTGTAATCGTGTGGGAATCGTTTGCGTAATTAAAAAGAATATTTTAATTCCAAACAATTTCAAATGATTTGCCCAACCTTGCCCTGTACAATACTAAACTACAAGTCTACGAATATATGAAGTACATTTGAAGTACGAGCACAGTGTAACTGTTCCAATATGTTTATGACAATAAGCTTTAAATACGAGTTCTACGCACTACCATTTTTATACACAAATATACTTTTTAGTTGTTTTTCCTTACACGTCCATACGTCTATTTCCTGCCCTTCAAGGAGCTTCTAATTTACTGCCAATATACAAGTATCAGTGCTACTGTTCCTCCATTTTTTCTTGTCGAAAAAGTTCTTCTAAGATTACAAGAATACTTACATAGGTAGAATACGAACCATATTCTTAGATTGTAGCTACATTAAGTAGAACTAGGCTTAAGTTAGATCCATAGAGAAATAGGTTCATGTATAGAGTACGTACAGCTACAACTTTCCATTTTAGAATACAATACAAACTGTTCTCCTGTCCCAAAATAACCCACATTGACTAGAACCAACTTTCACTTCTGCCTCCGAATTTCCGGCTTCTTCCAAGGAACCCGGGAACTCAATTCAATTAGAACTCAGAATGTCCTACAATTAGATACTTGGGGTTGACCTAGTAATAACCGAATTCCGGGAGCTCAATCAACCCGTCTACTGTTTACACTTTAATGGAACCATGCTCCACTTCTATATATTCATCTAATTACCAACGTACGGACCGAGACGACCGCCCTGCGCTGGAATAGCTCTTCACATCTGCAGACGGTTCGAATGCAGAGACATGGATTAAATTACAGTTAGGTCATTGAATTGGTTTGAAATGAGCGCACTGCAGCTGCATCTTCTGAAGTTTATGTACATGGCGGGTTTTTCAAAACAATATGATCGAGAATGTTCTGTTGTATTTAGGATGAAAGAAAAACAAGCGTGGCTCCGGAATTGAGGTGATTTTTGAAAACAAACCGGACGGCGACAGGTAAAAAGGGAAAAAATCAAATCTGTTAAATTCCATATTGTTTATTAAAGGAGAGTATGTGGAGATCGGTCGTCTCGGTCCCTATGCTAAACCCCTGAGGGCTCACAATGAAATCAGAACTTTAATACATAGGAAGCCATGCAAAACATGGATCTCACCGAGGGAGCCTACCAGAGAACTGTACACTGTTGACTCCGAATCTGTATTTGTTTTAGCCTCATAAAAGACGACGGAAGAAGCTAAACAAATCTCTACTTTCCTCCTGTTGAGAAAACATCCGCCCCAAAAGAAGCATCTTCCAAGTCCATCTCACATTCAATTGTGGTGAACATCAGTCTGATGAAGCGCGCGTCGCACGCTCTGTTTGAATTTTTAGGCTTCCCTAAACTCCAGAATTGGATGCATTTCCTAGAATTGAATTTTCTACGGTGAAATATTTAGCGGCATTTAGTGGAGCGAATGTTTATAGGGCTGGACTAGGGCCATGCGGATAGACTCGTCCCACGAGACTTTCCGCTCTGTCAACTCTCCTCCGTCTGGCCAATTGGATAAGACGAGGAGAGAGAGAAGAAGTTTGTTGGGAAGAAAAGATCGGATTTCGGACCTTATGTCCCGTGTCGTCCTGCCAGGAAATTAATATCGTCAGGAAAACGGTCTGGTAGTCCTGGAAGGAGGCCTGTCCCCGGTTCCCTTGTTGTGGAAGACACAGGAGATGACAGGCTGGAGCTACATTTCGGTCCTCGTATGTGGGAATAGGACACGTATTGATTTCTTCCCGCTTCACAGCCGCTCCCTCAACGACAAGCACCACAGAGCTCTTTTCCTGCGGTCAGCCTTCTTCCCTTCCACTTTCCGGTTCCAATTTCAACCAGACAAATCCTTTCCACACTCCGCATTACACGGCACATAAACGCATTCCCATACAATTACATCTCGTCCAGCACTATGCGCTCAATCTACTTAAATCAACTGGAGCAGTATCCGTTTCTGCGGTGGGATCGTTGAACCCACCCAGCGGAAGTTTAGCAAAATGGAAAACAATCCGGATTTTCGGTTTTAAAAGGAAATCCTAACTTTGGCTCACTTTCCATTAGTATCCAGGTACAAGAATCGTTCCAGTATCAGGTACTCCATTCAAAAGCCCCATTAGGTTCCATTTTCAAAAAAATACTATTTTTAAATCACATGAGTTTCAATTTCGGTAATTTAATCACGCTCTTTGGCTTCTAATTTAAACTGCGCTTGCACGTAGTTCTCCATCTCTGAATTCAGGTAAGTCGGTGAGATTTGATGGTCAGAATGCACAATTCAAAACCTTCCCAGATGAAATTGGGGTTTGCGGACTAGACCTCAAGATTGTCGGCTTAGAATCACAAAGTCCGAACTCGGGGCGGACCTAATTCAGCCAAGTCTCTCGCTTGTATGGTAGAGCATTGAAATAGAAGAGAAAACAAACAAGTTTCTCGTTTGAAGACGTCTTCAAAGAAATTGGAGGAATCGATTTCCGTCCAACTGAGAACTTAGAGATCTGTAGGTGTCTTCATGAAGTAATTGAGAGAGGAAAGTCCATACCACAAATTCAAGGTTAAGTTTCTACTTTTTCAGTTTTTCCACAGTTAGTTTAACAAATTACATACAGACGGAAAACCCATAGCCTAAAAGTCTATTTACTTTAACCAAGTTCTGTGGCTTTCTCACGGGAGATGCACACATTGCAAGAAAGGGTCACTCTTCAAGGATTTTCAAGACCTGGCGTCCCTAGTCTGACGTTTTCTTAAAATTCATTAAATAAATCTTAATATCCGCTTAGCCTGTTTCTAAAAATGGGAAAAAATTGAGTGGCTTCTAATTCTGTTATGTTCAACCAATTCGAATCTGATCAGAGAGTCGTGGCAAGCTTAGATCAAAGATGGGATTTCTTCGATATCACGGCACAGACCACGTCAGTTCCGAATGCGGTACGTGCAGCTGTAGCTGTACATTACATTCCCCGCCTTACACATGCATCACGGATCAGAGAACTGGATTCGGATGTGGCCCTAGGCCTTGTAGACTTCTGAAAGGAAAGTTATAAGAGAAATTCTAATTTCACTTCAGGGATTTGGAGTTTTTGAGTAAACGTAAAGCTCGGGATCGAGATCCTCTTCGAGGAGACTGGCCTAAGATGCAGTTTTCCTAATTTCTTTCTTGTTCCTCTTTTCTGCTCCAAAATGATTCGTAAGTTTGGACTCTTCACAAGAATTTACGTACAAAATCTAGAGCGGTACAAGAGTTTAGTACTCTTCTCTTGTTCAGGGTTCGCCGCTGGATCTGACGACGAAATAATGCTACGTCTCCTGATCCAAAAAATGTTTATGCTTAGCTACATTAACCCAATATCTTCAAAGTTCTTTTTCAAAAATGCTTAAATTTCAAATTTTTAGTTAACCACCTTGTATAATATTCAAGAGAAATTCGGGTTGATGAAAAAAAACCAATTTAGTTCCGGTTGGCCGAGGACTTGTTAACCCAAATTAAATATGGATTCATGCCAATGTGGCCTTGTCAACACGGATTTTCAATAATTTCCCCTTAGTTCTCCATTTCACTCTTAGCTACCTAAAAATACAATACAACAACACCTAATTTCATTTCAAATTCAAGAAGATGAATTTGCTTAAACTATTTTGCCAATTTCATGACACCTTGTAATACTTTCCATATAATTTCCAGATAATTTCCAAATAATCTTCTGCTGCTGTCCCAAGAATGCTCCCATTTACTGCAGATCCTGATTCACCGCATGATGTTGATGGTGAAAGACGCTGTAGTTTCTCATTCATCTGCTAGTAGAAAGCAAAACGGGGAAAATTAGAAAACGATCATGTCATGAAACTCGAAGCATGTCGGCGAATGTCAAGAAATTCTGCAAAAAACAAACTGCCACATCTGTAGTGGAAATTGGCGATTTTTCAACCTTGCAAATTAAATTCCAACTGGCGCTGCACAAGGCGCCACACAACAAAATAAATTATTGGGTTAGAACATCCAAATTAGAAAACTTTGTGATGGCATAGCTATCGGATGCAGTATTATCGATAGTACCAAAACAAGATGCGACAAAATATCGCGGAGAGGAAGCAAAACAGTGATTTTTGGATGCGATGCTTTGATATTCTCGCGGGAATATTGTATGCCATGCCTTCGAGTCGTGACTCGTTCAACAACAGGATGGTCAATTTGTAATTCGAACGAGTGACTCACCTGTGACCCTGAAGACAGCCGAGACTGAGATGTCGAGCTCGTCTTGAAGGTTTTTTGAGAAATGGCGAGTCGGGTGGGGAGCTAATGTCGAAAGAGCCCAAGGGCAAAGTGTTCGGAACGATGTTCTCCAGCAACGGATACCATTGGGCGACAGGACGTCGCGGATTGTCCAGCATCTCCAACCAGTGCTCGCGTCCAGGGCCCATGCAAGATGCGCCTGCCGACACACAGCCCAACTGCTCATTCGGACCAACCCTAAACAAATAAAAAATATAAATTTAGATTCTGCTTATCTGCCAATTCTTCGACTATTATTCAAGGTCAAATTGACCATTACTATCCCTAATAGTTGAACTGTTCAAGAGCGTTTTACACGTTTGGCTCTTCGGTCCAAAGTCTTGCACCTCAAATCTCGACGAACGTTAAGCTGGGGATTTGTAACCCGTGTTTCCTTTAGTTTAGCAGAACCTGCCGAAAGCTGAGCTCGTGAGCTCTGACCTTGGCACATATCTTTGCCGTATGCACTCAGAATAACGGAGTAATTGAACTAAAAATGCCTGCTCGTGGAGCTTGAGATGAAGCGAGCAGCTCCTCGAGCCTTTCAGCACCTTGTTTTGTTCCTTGAAGGGCTGAGAACTGTTTTTATTTTCTTAAAATCAAAGAAGAGGAGAACAAAAGGTGTTCCCTTGGTTCGAGCGGAATGGCGTCAAGGTAAATTAAATGTGAGAGGCCTAGTGCAGGGTTTGAGCCACACAGAATCCCTCCTCTTGTTGATTTAATTAAAACTCGAGATTTGTTTTCCCATTCCCATTCCAAAACTTATTAGGAAAATCACAGGAGACTCATCTGTAAAACC
>JAQFYU010001858.1:0-13451 GCA_034694905.1 Ceratophysella granulata
GCATTAGGTTGCATGGGATTTTAATGTTTTACTATTCCTCCACTAGATGGTGCATGTCCTTTAATGTCATCTTAATTAAATGTCATTTCAATCTCAGGATCTAGTAAGCATTTGGGTCAAAATTATTATTAGCAAATTCTAGTTTCCGGAAGGTCACAAATTAATTTTAGCCAGATTTTTAATTTTCGAAGGTTATACGCTACAATTTAACGCAGAGAAGATTTATTTTAATTTAACTAATTTTTATTCTTTTAATTCTGGTTTCAGGGTATCTATCCAAGATTTGAATCAATGGCTGGAATTTTTAGTTTCTTAAAATGTGCAATATTAAAATTCTAGAAAATCAATTGAACCTAAAATAAAGATGAGACAATAATTCAATTGCATAAAATTCGTTCGAATACCTAAATGCCTAACCTTGCTATATTATTCGCTCAAGCAATTTATCGGTGACATCTCCGTATTTCTATTTCTCGCTTTCTCCCCTCAAACAACTATTCTTTTTAGAATAAAAAATATTCTCCTGTCAATTACGTCGTACTTGAGCTTGAGATGATAATAATACTGTAGTTTAATATTATAAGGCCGGATGATTATATCAGGATCTTCCTTTCATCCGTCTAATCGTTCTCCAAGCCTCTCTCGTTATACGCCAAAGTGTGAAGATGTCTATCAGGCATTCTATCTCCCTCAAATTATTACCTATCCAATTGCATAATAATAATGATAGAGTCCGTCATTTCTTCGTAGCACGGAATCTGTAGAATTTACCGCATCCCGTCGGCCCAAGATCAAGAACCAAGAACATAATAGGAATTTTCTATTATTCCACATTTATTATAACGAGGCATGCAAAAAAATAAAATTATCTGGGTTCAACTACAAATTCCTTATGCTGAATGGTACAATTTACACGGACATCAAGACTAACAATGGTACACGGAAATTACGTTATTTGATTGACTCGTAGCATAAATTTGCATGGAGATTTGAATTTGATGCGACACTACTACGGTTGCATGAAATTCTCATAAGACGGTAAACGAATGAATGGAATGTCCTTAGGTCTTAGTATAAACTTATACATTAAACCTACCCTACAACTGGTTTCCATCTCAAAGTAAGGCAAACAAAAAAAAAGGCTTGCACACTTCAGAAAATGATACGTGTAAGTCAAAGAACGGTATTTTTATATGTTTGCTAAAAGTCTTACCAACACCACGTTGTGATTTTTACGTATTTTATCCTGAGTAAATAATGAAATAAAAACTACTCAGGTGGTATAAACCATTTAAATAGGCTGGAATTCAAATTTCAATTACCAGATGGGCATCCCTTGAAAACTCAAGTCGTTTTAGGGTAACGGATACCTTATTTGGTAAATAAAACGTGGAGTAGTCTCCAACGCTGTAGGGAATGGTGATCGTCAGATTAAACAGGCATACATTTTATTACATGGAAACCGTTTCCGGGATTTCAAACCGCAAGGTCAGATTGAGAAACATGCTGACAACATATTTTCGTTAATTTCTGCTACTTACTACTACATGGATTTAATTGGATAAAATTGGATACTTTAATATTTTTTGCGTGACGAATTATATTTATTTAAGAGAATCTATAGCAAAGTCAAGGCTGAAGTAAGGCTGCTGCTGTTTTTGGTAAATGTAAGTACAATGCGGTATATTGGTGGTTTATTGGCTAAAACCACGCGAAGGTTCTAAAGTCTTTGTTTCATACGCGCATCACGTTATCTTTGTATGGGTGCAGCTTTAATTATCCCCATTATGTGAGGTAATAGGTAATGCAATTGATGTGCAGAGCAGTCGCTATGTAATTTTCAGGCTTGGTAAATGCACGTACGAGGAATTTGGGAATATACGACCGGTACAATTTGCCTGGCGGTAATGCTCGTAGCGATTTGTTTTTTGTATTTTGCTAAAATGCAGTTTCCGAAATAATTGAATTCGAATTTTATTCAAAGAATCGTGATCAATCGTTTTCCCCATTTAGAAAGCGGGAAAAAAATCATATTGAAGACAACAATTCCGAGCTGAAGTAGCTGAGTCCATACATGCGTATCAAAATCAAAAATACGTTAGCATTTTTCCATGTTGCATTTTAGAAAACGGAGGATATAGTATGTACGTTGTACGTTATATACATTTTTAATATAACAACATTGTCCGTTCCTCTTTTCTAAAATTTAAATGCGTGTTTAACGATATAATTTTAAATATAGTACAGTAAGTTTTTACTACAAATTAAATTACGTTTCCAGATATGCGTAATTTTTCATAACAGTATTCACCTCAGTATTTTATGGAACAGTATAAGCTTACTATGTACTGAGGTGAATTAATTACATCTTAATTTTCAACATTATTCAAAATTTGAAGGAAAAATCAAATATAAACTGCAGATTTCTATATATTATTATCGAATTATCGTACATCAGCTATTACGATATTTTTGAAGACACTATTGTTCAATTACAAACTTGACTTAATGAACTGACAATTAATGAAACTATTTCGGGATATAATTGTAGGCGTTTTTGATACTTAATATTTTCCTTAAATTTCTCTAATTTATATATCCCAGTGTGTAAACGTTTTTTGGCATAAAAATGTGTACATAAATCCAAGCAAGATACAGACCATCTTGATATGATGTAAAAAATATTAAATATCTCGAGACACTAAACGCACTACGTACACGCACCCACTCACCCTGGCTTGATCTTGATAGGGATCTCAATCTTGAGATGCAGATGCAGACGCAGATGTCTTAATGCAGCTGGCCAAAAACCCATAAACCCAAAGCCCAATCACCATTTTGCTACATGCCGTCTGCTGGTCTGCTTTTCATATGTTCTTTGTGGCATTATGCTGTACAATACTCGTAGCCACTCATAAATTAGTCGGCCCATTTGTTAAATGACTTATGTGTTTCCCAAGTACCTTCCCGATTGTTGAGCATTTATTATATCGAGGAACAAAAGTAAATCTTAAGGGATTTCGAGGCTTGGATGGCGGAATCAATGAATGATGACAAGGTGTAAAGTAACTATTGTGACTCGGAGGTAAGTGAAAAGGAAGAGGGGCGTATGATTAATTATAGATAATTATGATCCTTTCCTTCACATAAAATCCAATCCAACTCCGATTTTCAATATATCAAAAGTACTTACTCGAACCAAGGAACATACCGCATAGAGCTAATAACTATTTGAATGGTCTTTCTCCTTCCTTCCTCATACATATATGATTATCACCGTCATTAACCCATTCTCAATTGCTAGCAATAATGCATGCTGTCTGCTCAGTTCAATTTCCACAAGGAAAACCTGACTAGACAATCATTAACCAAGCATTAACCAAACCCTTGTGTCTCTCTCTAATATGTCAAGTTCATGCAATTTTTTTTAATGATCTTTCTCTTTCTACGGGATTTAAATTACACCAAGAAATTCTTCTGATTTGAAGTGGAAGAACCTGGTGAGCTCTGATAATGCGGAAGAGTGAATTTGGGCAAACATGCGAAAGTTTACATTCAATTTGTTACGGGCTTTAAACATAATTTGCCTAACGGTATACAGGTGAATTACTGCGTTTAGATTGCTTGTGACTGTGATGTGACTTACCTCATTTTCCTGACTAAGACACTGGACATATTGGAATTGGGCTGGTTGCGGTGGACCATGTGACAGGCTCCGTGCCACCATTCTCCCACCGAATCCACCCAGGCTCCCACCCATAAAACTGTTTTTGGAGTAACTTGGCGGAAATGGACTCATTTTACTAACACTTCCACCAACCCCATTCCCAAGGTCAGCCCAGACGCCGAGTAACCGCAGGATTGACCCAGCCTTCGCAGATGACCGAAGGTAGACGGACTTTCCTCCGGACTCTGTGAATTCAAATTGACATGGCATTAGTGAAGCGAACTTGTAGCCGACGCATCAGTGCGACGCACTTATCGTCACTTTATTATTAGACCAATGTACATTTCATACATATGTAGTAGGTATGTATGTAGTATATTGTATGTATGTTGAAATTCATTAAATTGATTTTGCTTTATTTAGTTTAAAATATATTTTGTTTTATTTTATTGAATATTTTATTTTATGTATTTACTAGTTGTTTTCATTAAGCGTGTGTCACACTATTTTTTTTGTTTTATTTATTTACTGGTGGCTTATCCAGTTACAACGATGCTGTACATATTTGCCGCATTGTTTGACTTTCCCTTTGCATAATCAAATTGAATCTGGCAACTCATTAAAAACTGGGTACCCGATTTTTTAAATTCAATTAGTCAAAATGAAATGAAGCTCATTATTATACTGTTGGGGAAAACATTTAAGTAAAATCAATTTTCAAGCTTTCGAAATCAAAAATAAAATTGAATTTCAGAAATTACTGTGAGCTAAGCTAACTTGCCGTATTTCGTACATTAAATCAGACAAAATGGAATCTTCGCTGAACCGGTAATAAAATACCAGTCACAAGCTCAGAGAAATTAAGTACGCTTGATTGAAGCAAAAGGTTGAATTCCAGTGCAGGATGATAATATTTTTACTAAAAATTTAAGTTAAAAATGCCCAATCAGGTCATGCATGCAACTACAATTTAAGGTTGTTAAACACTAAGATAGGCCAATAATAATGAGTATGTAAACACATCGTGGACCCGGTGAAAGGCCCAGTAAAATAACTCACAAGTCGTTAATCACATGAACATAACCTGTGACCACAAATCAGAAATACGGTATTTTATATTCGTATATTCCTATAAAATCGTAAGTGTACGCACTGGCAATTGGCATACAACTGGTCTTCTAAACTGACTGATGAGACACTGTTTTCATCTGTCATGCCTGACAAGATCTTATCATCGTGCTCTCCAATTAAATTAATAGGCTTTCCTCTGGCCACATCTCTTCCTCAAATTCCACCTATAGTTATAGTCAAACTGTCTTGTATGTAGTAATAAAACAAAAATTATTCAGTATTCAATTTTTCCTTAAAGTCAACAACGGGTCATTGCATCGTTAGCAATCAACCTGACTCGGCTTAGTCGGAAGAGATTCTCCATTCCAACACCGTTCACCGTAACCTAAAGCAAGATGAACTTCGACTTTAAAGATTAGAGTCGTGATGTTCATTAAAACTAAAGAAAAACGTTAGAAATATTCAGTTACTCAAAACCGTAATTGAAAAAAATTAGCATGGATAAGCAAAATCAAATAATTTTTAAAGATGTTGCAAGAAGTTGAATTTAAAAATAGCCACTTCCAGGATCAGAATAATTTCTTAATCGTATTTTAAAAATTAAAATTCAATTTATGCTAAATGTAATTCCTTACCATTAGAATCCGTGAGTTTATAAACTGGCACGTCAAATTTGGTGAGAAATGCTGGAACTCGTGCGGCTGCCACTTGACCCATGGACGTCAGCATCATTGAACATTCCTTCCCTTCTTTACTCAGAAGTGAGAACCAACCTGGAACCAGAAAAACAAGCTTATTATTTCAATTTTGAAATACACAAATGTAGAATATATGCCAGCAACCCACTGTAATTAAATTATTACTGTAACTTTTGAAGGTGTAATAAATTAGCCCGTCCTTTCCCTTGAAGCTAAATGCCTTTGTATATATTTTGTAAATATTTAAATTTGATCGAAAATTTAATCTGAGAACATGGCTGTTATCACGAACCTTTTATCGTCACACAACATTTAATTGCTAGTAACTTGCACTGCCGAATTTCCATAAAATGCTAATCCACTGCCTTAATTACCCATGCATTAGGTGAGAGAATGTACTCGTTTAACAAGCTTTCAGGAATCACTAAATACAAAAAAATCATTTTGCCCAGTCAGATTTAGGTAATCCCTAACGCTATGGAATTTGCCGCTAATATTCAAATTCTTAAGCCGATCTGGTTTCATTATGAGTAGGGAACGGCTGCTTATGTAAAATGCATTTTTCGGGAGCTTGATTTTAATTAACTTTAGATCTCAGCGATTCACACTGGTATGTTTTAAATAACCAAATTTTTATGCCGCGTATTTTGAAGTTTTAGTCAGTATTTGCATAATTTAACGGTTTTCTTATTTTGGTTCGTATTTTGAAGTTGTTAAGTTAAACATATTTTCTCATTTTTACCGCATACTTTGACAACCCTTGAAAGCATTTTCTTGTGAATTGCTTTTCTACTTAAGCATTCGCAGGATTTAGTTTTTCGCAATATTTGGAATTTCATAATTGTAGCGGTGGATTTTAATTTGATTTCGTTCAATTTTCATTGCGCTTTTACAAATTGGCTCATCAAATTTAAAACTTTCGAAATTTAAATGATTTTCTGCCTAAATCCATTTTTGCTGCATATTAATTTAGAGCATATTCGTTCGATTTAGTGTACATGTCGTTCGTTTGATTGCATTTTTCGTTAGTCTTAGTGCATATTTAGTTTGTTTTAATGCATATTTTGTTCGTTTTAGTGCATAATTAGTTCGTTTTAGTGCATACATAGATTTATTTAATGCATACGAACCTTTCCTTAATAATTCGGTTTAAATGTAAGACAAGCCGGTCTGTAGGTCAGGTCCGGCTGTCATTTCATACGAAAATCCCTACTTCTGTCAAAAAACATAAACTCGAGTGTCTCACAGAGAAAGCTGACTCTAATCCGCACACAAGTGACATAAAGTGACATGGCATTGTCTCATGTCAAGTTTTGTTAAGGATAAGAGCGTGTCGACTCTTCTTCCCGTCTGCAAAAAAGTTTTCAGTCTCTGAGTTTTGAGTACAAGATAATTGGAGAGAGGAGCCAAGCCACTAACAACATTGTCACTGTTAGGTCTTATTATCCAAATTCAGTTTGGTGGAAAATTACAGCTTGAACACCGTACTTCTACGACAATTTGACAATAATTCGCAATATCAAATGGGGAAAATGTAACTTTCGCCATTTTGCGTGCCAGTGAATTCAAGTGTGCCGGGATAATAAGCTAATATCCAAGTTCATTGTTGTCACTAATTTCTTGGAAACATTGACCTAATCCAATTAGAATGAGCACTGACAATTCAATTCCACAAAAATCCATTGTCAAGACGCCCTTCTTTTCCTAGTCGGTTTCTGGCATCAGAGATCAGTTTGCAGCTTGCAGTGGAATTGAAATTGGATATGCAATCCAAGACCACGAGTCCAAAATGTTTCATGTTGATTATGCAAGCTAAAGGGCGTTACACGAACTGAAGAACGTATCACTAAAAGAGTTCAATGCGTCAGCAAGATCATTAAGAGTTTCATTGATGGATTTATGGCGAACGGCACTTGGTTCTCGCATAAATTTGTTACAAATGACGAAGAGCACTTCACTAACCGACTTAGTTTATCGTTACTCACAGAAATCGGAGTGCAACATGCAAAGCAATCTGGGAAGACGACCAAGGATTGAATTCTTATGCAAAAATATTTGCACTACTTATATTTTATTCGATTTTCAATTTTTATATTACAAATTAAGGGGTTTACAGAACGAGGTCCCAATTTTCAATAACAAAATGCTTTACTTACTGCATATTTTTGCATGATTTAAAGTTTAAGTGTAAATTTGCATGTTTTGATGGATTTCGCACTTTGGTGCATGTTTTCAAGTATTTAGACATACTTTTGCACCTTTTGCATATTTGGTCACGTTTTTGAAGGTATATTCTTCGACTCAATACATTTGTCGATTCGAACACAGTAGGTTTACAGGTTTACAATTTTAGACAATTGGAAATATAAAAAATTTGCGCAGTTTGATTTTAGTTTGGTGTTTATCAATATCTTTTTACGTTTTTACAACTTAACTGGTTGAATTTTGCAATAGGCATTTACCTTTTCTAAATTCGAAGGCAAAATTTCAAAAAATACCTTTTTTGCCTCAAATTCAATACAGGAAAAAGCGTATGCTCAAATATAGGTCAAATTTGGCTTGTAAACTGGCTAAATTGGCTCCCATCAATTCAATAATTTTATTTATTTAAATTGGTTTCATAAGCTCAAATAAATAAACGTATATTTTAAGGATTCACAAATTTTTAGCATATAAAAGAATAGTAATACATTTTTGAATACCTACTTAAAAGCTGAATTTTGAAAAAAATATCCAAGCTTAATTTTCATATGAAGCGTACAAAATACGCCAAACTTCTACATATATTCCAAACTGCATCTTTACTTGGGATAAACCAAATTTGAATCCCAAAATACAAAACAGTGCAAAGAAAAGCATGGGCTGTAGATTTATTAGGACGGAAGTCGCTCTAAGTGTAAATTGTCGCTTTCGGCAGCGAGGTCACCTTCATATTCCAAAACTAGACACGAATGAATGAGCAATTACTGTAATGTAATCCATTCAGAGGCAATGAATTAAAATTAAATAGACAGCTGAGAGAGTAGTATTTAAAAATACATAAATTTTGCCTGTCCCTTCAAAACTTCTCAATGTTGCAATAATTAGTTTTAATGAATGCCTGTCGATCTTCTCATTGATTAAAATGGCATTATTTATATTCTTACTCCAGTTATGCGCTGGGTGTTCGATGGAATCTGTTTAGCTAGTTTAGAATGCAATAATTCAACCTATAAGTCGTTAAATGCATGGCACTGATTGCATGTTATGTAGAATTATACCATTAACACTCTGCAAATACGAATATGCTAATAACAAAGTACTTTTTTACACCGCTCATTTTCATTATGTATTAGTACAGTAAATTTTGCGACAAGGTTACTTCCATATAAATTCGCCTTCGGCCATTTGATCGCTTAGTGCTGATATCATTGAAATTAAAAATTAGCCGTGTTAATGAAGAACAAACGTTTGTCCAGGCAAAATAGCAGATTGAGCAGCCTTCAGTATTTCCTGTGTATTTTTTCGTCAGACTTCGTGTCTTCAATTCGCACGTTTTTCGTTTTTCTCTAGTATGATCAATGTGCTATCTGGCGTGGCCAATAATTGCACACCATTTAAATGAACATTTCAGAGCTCAAACATGCATTTTCAATAATGCTGAGCATGAACTGTCAATATCGCCTAATAATCGGGTTTGGATACGATAATTTGAACTTAGAAATCAAATGGTTTAATGACTTTTAACGTTCGGACGATTTTGGTTTTCCAGAATGACCTCGTTAATTGTAATTTTAGAATAATTACTAATTATTTCCATGTATCCTGATTTTACGAATGAAACTGCTTCGTTTTCATTTTAAGACTGTTAAACGGATTTTAATTTAAAATTTTGGGGGAAGTAGTTTGATTTTGTGTTTGTGTTATTTGTTGATTTTCCCATTGACATTAAAGTTGAAACTGAGTACTCATTGAATTTGCGAGTCTTTGACTTATTTTTTTAAAAAATGAATTTGAAGAAAGCTGAGTTCATCTTGATTTTGTAAATTCTTAACTAATTTTGACCAACAAATCTGAAAGTGAATCTGGGTTTTTACATGTATAACTGATGCTGGCCAGTGACTTTGAGACTTCGTTTTGGTTTTGAATTTTAGTTAAACAGGCTTCATTTTGAGATTCTGAATATTTGTTTGATACTTACAGACGTTTTTGAAAGTAAAACCGGCTCTATTTTGAATTTTCTTGTTTAACACATTTTAGTCACCAATTTTGGGATTGTCTTTGTTTTGCCTAATTTTAACTGGTTTTAATCCGCTATGTTTATAATTGAACCTTATTCATTATAATTTTGTGAATCTTTAACTGATTATGAACTACGGTTTGAAACAAAACAGGTTTTATTCAAATTTTGAAGATTTTTAATTGATTTTGGCCAATTATTTTGAGTTGAGTAGGTACAACTTATTTCCGTTTTAATTAACCATTTCCCTGTGATATTGAATATTCCTAAGTTGAGTAGGTACTTAACAGACGCCTTTTAATGCTTTGTGCTTGCGTATGCCAACATCTCATTTCCAACTGTATAACCAAATCTTCAATTTCGATCAACCATGCACCGAAACACGTGGCTAAAAATCCAATTAATTATTAACGAGAACCGTAAACAAAAGAAAGCATTGTGCACGTCCAATAATTAAATTTTGTTATGGTTAATTTTCCATTCATCACTTCCTATTTGAATCTTGAATCAATGGATCCAACCTAACAGTCACTAAAAGTCCGCTTCACCTGTCGTTCCCCATTCATACTGCCCAACAATGTTATGACACAGTTGAGTGAATCTGCATAATGTAGCCTGTAACAGTAACATTGTAACGTATTATCAAAAAGTTTAACAATGAAAAGGAGAGCCGAGTTAATTAGTTCATCTTCCATTATGGTCAGGACAGGCTCAACACCTCGACAGTTCAAAATTTAATATACAATTCCCATTTGTTGTCTTTGTTAATTCTTCATCTCCATATACTACTGGAGAGGTGTAATTACAAATTAGAATTCCAAGGGAAATTGGTGGACCCCCCACGCACACCCTGTCAATTAACAGGCATGGTGATGGTTCGTATTTTTGGACAGATATTGTTCTTCTGGGACAAGTGTGCGGAAAGGTCTGTGCTAAACTGTTAGCACTCCTCATGATTTATAGGTTAGAATTTAGAATCTTAGAGTTTTAACATGAAAATCAACTGCTGTGTAAATCAGCTCATTCCTAACAAGGTAGGAGGGAGAAAGATGTGCATATAAAATACAATGAGGTTGTGCCGTGTTCTCATGATCGTAAATCTAATTATTTTTGCACATTTTATTGCTCTGAGGCAATCTGACGTCAAGCCAAATATTATAGCTTCTCAAATCTATGTCTTATCATCATAACATATAATTTATACACGGTGGGCGCAAAATTTGACTATCTTTAAGCAAATTGGTCAGGTTGAAGGAGCTTAAATTTTTAAAGAGTTTTTGAACTGGTTTAATAAAATTGTTTTATATAAACAATCCCTTATTATTCCTGATATTTTTTAAATTAAATGCGAAAATCAAGATTATGCACTACGTTGAGATGTACATTTGGTCATAGCAACAAAAATGAAGTAGGTACTAGTTGCTAGAATTTGCTAGGACCATCGCTTGTAGCATCGCAGTTGCTTGGACGATATTTAGGACCATTGCTAAAATCATCACAGTTGCGAGGACTATTGCTAAAATCATCACCGTTGCTAGGACTATTGCTTAAACCACCACCGTTGCTAGGACCATTGCAAAATCATCACCATTCCTAGAACCATGATGCTAAGGACGATTACAGTAACCACGACCGCACACGATTAATGTCAATTCTTACCATTTATTTACAGCAAAATTCAATACTTAACTACCATTAAATCGACAACAAAACCTGAAAAAATCAAAAAACCTTCCCAACGTCTATCGTCTATATTTTCAATTCATTAAGCTCAGATCTTTAACAATAGCTACATAATTTTTTATGACGGAGGTCAATTCTCGAGCCCACCCTGTCCAATTCAGTGAAAGTAAACCATGTAGGAATTAGCTGCTCAAAAACCTAGATCCATGGTCTCCTCGCCATTTGTGGAGACAGATAATTAGTTCTAAACTAACTAAAAATGACGTAAAATAGTAGCCACTTGCAAAGTTAGGACATTCAATTAGTTTCAAAACATAGAGGTTAAGTCATCAACGTCAGCTAAAACAAAGCAAACATTTGTATGAGGATTTAAATCTTGACATTTTGCACGGTGTTTGCATAAGGATTCACGGTTAAATTAAAATTATTTTAAATATCCCTTAATTTATTGTGCAACAGGTGTTTGCAGGAGCAATAAGCCTGAAGGTCACACTAGTCTTAAAGCTTAAAACAATGGAGTCTGTGTACAGTTATGGTCCGTACACTTTGATTAGTGAACATTTTACAGTATTCCGAGTGTTACATTGAAAAATCACAATTACTCGAAACTTCACAGAAAAGTTTCCGTTCATTATTCAGTATTCCAAGTTCTGGGATGAATTACGCCGAACATGATGATTTTTATACGAGGGAATAGTTAGTTAAGCGTTTCATTTTACCTGATTTTATGAACTAATCACGTTTCTGCCTAAAGTGAACCCACGCACCGTGCATACACAAACACGCATAGCAAAGTGCACTTCAGATTCAAACATTCTACAATTGAAATTAACTTCACGATTCAGTCTAATTACGCTCATAAACAATTCTCATATCCACGAGTATCTCGAATCTTGACGGTAATGAACTTCATACAATTCTCTTAACCTGTAGTTAAGTATCATCCCTTAACTCTCGTTTTTCAAATATTTGTTCGACCCAGAAGTGGCAGAAGGGAAATACAGGATTTTCACTTTTCAGTGCAAATAAGAACTTGAATTTCCAAATGCAAACACGCATGCTAAAGCTTTTCATTTCAAATGCATTGTTTAACTCGGCATTTCTGACTCAGATCTGAACTGAGTCGAGTCAAAGATTTCTAGTTTTAAAAGTTTCAATTTTTTGCTGTTTTACTCGTAAATCTTCTTCAAACTTGAAATTTAGTTTATATTTTGAAGTATCTCGATACTCTTCCCTGTTTTACATTAAATTCCACAATTCCAGCTTCACCCACACACTGGTCATAAAATTTACTTGTTTTTCGGGTGTCATTATAATTATTTTCACTGAAGAAGCTGACCGGCGACGTTGGATGTTTTGATCGTCTAATATAACGTGAGCCCACCAAACCAGATGACATTAAGCGTGATTTATACTGGCAGAATTGAGAGATATATTCGTATCGAGGTTGCGACCTTTTCCTTTTTTGGAATTGTCGTTTTGCCCTGCCTAGTTTGCATTCTTCAGGCAAAAATTGACTATCAAACTTGCATTATCATTATACTGTACATGGAAAATTTTGAGCTAGGACTGGTGATATGAACGCTTAACGTTCCTTTGTTGAACAGTTTATATAAATAATTCCGCTTTACAGAATTTACAGTTTTTACGTCATACAGAAATGGCTGAATGGAGAATCCGAGTAATTTTAATTTTAAACGGAACTAACGGCTTTTCCATTCAGCACCATCATCTTTAGCAAATGACTTGACAAGAATTAGAATATTAGGTAGAAAATACATATAGTGCTTGAGGAAATTCTGAACTTGGATCATTAGAATGATATAGGCATTATTGATGCTCCATGCAAATCAGCTTAAGTTTGCTTGCGGAAAATGTGAAACACAAAAAATCATGCGGACAACGAACGATTACGCATTATTCGCCTGTCGTGAATGATTTGACTCGTTATTCAAGCAGAATGACGATTTTTACGACGGTTGTTGGTGAATAACTTAGAATTCGCATTTTAAATTATTAGAAATACAAGTTAATACCCCATAGGTATGGATTTGGAGTGTCGAGATCTTAAGTCACACATGACTAAATTCAAGTGACGAGAAGATTACTTTGT
>JAQFYU010001859.1:0-13450 GCA_034694905.1 Ceratophysella granulata
AATACCGTATTGGGTGCAACGTACTAGTAAAAAAAATTAATAGAACAATAAAACTGTATTTGGTGTCAAACTCTTTAACGAAAAGTCAACAATGCCAACAACAACGCAGTGTAAACAAAGAGCAACAATGCTAATACCACATTTTTGGTGTTACAAAAAACACCAGTACAATACCGTATTTGGTGTCACAAAAATCAACAGTGCCAAGAACCGTATTTGGTGTAATTTTTTATACTTTTGTTATATAAATATATAACTCATAATACCTTAATTCTATGTAGATGACAATAGATCCGGCAACAATGCTTCGGAAATGTCATTTCTGGAGAAGTTTCTCCGTCTTGCTCCTATTCTTCGGAACACTTGACATCATTATCTCCATCTACATCTACTTGACACTGGACGGAGCGAATCAGCGGATAGTGTCAATAGTGCTGGACGCACTGGAAATTGTATTCCGAGTCCTGGGTGTTTACTTTGTGGGTAAATTCATTACTGACCTCCATTGTCTCTTCGCCGCTCCAATTACTCACTCAACATCCAGTACGCCGACCATGGCACGGAGTAGCAACCGCTCACCCTCCATGTTTGTCAGTCGAGGAAGCATTATTGGACGAGGGTCAAGGCACGGTGGACCAGGGGAACCTGTCATACTCATACCCACGTCCGTGGTGGCTACGGAAGCGTTTAACCAGGTTTGAAAGGTTAATCCTTGTACGGTTATTTAAAAATAAATTAAGCTTAGAATTTTTAAAGGTTTACAACGATAGTCGATGTCGAAATTCGAATTTGGCGCTTTTATGATCGCTTTATTTGTGCAAGGTGTTTTTCGTTCTGTTGAATGTGATTCATACGGTTGTGATTTGATTTTACTGATTCTAAAATACTAAATAGCATGAAAAGTTGACATCGCGAAAATCTTGAGAACCCGTTTGTAATCTGCATTAAAAGTGCACACGTTTTATTTGTGCAAATATAGTTTTTATATGGGGTGGGTCGCAGTCGCGGCTCACAGAACAGCATAATACTTTGTCAAGGTATTTTTAGATACCTCGACTTCCCTCTTGAATCTGTTTTTACGCATTCGTAAGACAATAGATCATTGTAAGTTGCAAGGTCTTGCGACATTTTCGTGATATATGATATATGATATAACGCTCATAATTATAAATGTAATTTTCTAGCGACAGTGTGTCGCATTGCAAAAGGCTTAACTTTTCTTGTGCTGAGTTGCTCACAACAAATTGAAATTGGCATGTGGCTAACCAATGTCTAAATTCGCCACTTGTTTTAATGAAATGATTAATGATCTGAACTGGCTCCGAGTCTCCCTGTGCAAATTAGTTTGAACAATTAGCTAAAGTAAACCGCAGAATTTGCATAGCTCGAGGCGCGTGCACTAATGAAGTGTATTGTATTCGTGAACACCCGAACGTCGTGCCAAGATGTGACATGACAATAATGACACTCTTTCCCTGAGTGAAAGCGTAGATAATTTGGACCTTTGAAACTTTGAACGTCCTGTGGTCGTGGTCTAGGACGAATTTCTCCGCATGAGTACCTCGGTGAATCCTGGAGCCAATTCAGAATTCATTCTTGTTTCGCAATCTACATAATATAGAGCATAGCAATGGCTCAAAAGGTAACCTTTGAAAAGGCACAGGAATAATGTTTAATTAATTCATATTTGACATTTTTTGCCTGAATCGAGCTGAATACCTAGAATATTGAATATTCCATGAAATATTTAGAATTTCAAATAGACGCTTCTATGATATTCATGTAATTTTGGGTACATATAGTGCGAAATTGCAACTCTTGTATACGATTTTAGATAAGGTCATGTAGCGAGTAACGAATCACAATGCGATATATGCAAAAGCAACCTTATGTAGAATAGAGAATAGCTGAATAATTTTAACGATTTATTAGCGAAAGTTTTGATCAAAACATTTCAAAATTCAGAAAATTACCAATTATTTTAAGTTTAAAATGGCTTCAAATTGCTTACATTTTTTACAGTGATTTCAATTCCATGTAATTTTGCCGCTACCGCGCGTTAATTCTGTTAAATCACACTAAAATCACAAGAACCACATGAAATCACAGTACGATTTTCGGCAAACTTTAACTGAATCAAAAAACATCACATGATTTTGGATTTTGGATATACTGAAGATGACAAAAGTTAATAATTAAAAATCAATCACCATTTTTTTTTGAATATTTGAAGTTCAAAATCGCTTCGTTAAATCCACGTATTGTGGTGTTGTATGTGTAGTTTCGCCACAGATGTATAAGGAAGGTAAGCTATATATCTGTAAGTTTCGCTTACGGTAATGTTTTTCATTATGCTTGGGTACATGGTATATATTTAAAATGCACTTCTTCAACTGTTACAACAGTCAAAAACCAATTTTACTCTATTTATTACTAGGCAAAGCATGTTCAATATCCATTAGATCTTAGAATTGTCATAAATTAATTTCCTCAGATCTACCTTATGATATGAAGTGAAGAAACGGTTAAACTAAAAATAGGATGAAGAATAAAAGTCTGATTTTTTTTCTCGTGTGTCTCCTGAATAATGGGCGTCTTGGCCTTCTGCTCCTTCGACTCACTTCTCAGCCCTGCGTCATGTTAATAAACTCATATCGCCTGTTGTCTGGTGACGCGCGTATCTGATCCAATTTAATATCCTCCTGCATTAAACTTAAGCTTAAACTATCATGAGGATCATGGGACAGGGTTTTATGGGCTATAGCACAAGAACCTACAGCCTACAGGTCTATATTTTCAGTTTCAAGCCAGCAACTCACGTTCGAAATCGAGAGACCTCAAGTTGGTGCCAAAGTTGGAAGAAGACAACTAAAAACTACAAAACTTCTCACGTCATACAAAATACAAAATACAAACATATAAAGATTACGGGAGAAGATGCTACTTCATGGATCTCTTCGTGATCTCTGTGTCGCAATTTGTTGTGATCCGCAATCCACAAACGCAACTGATTGATTAGATTCTTGGACAGATTTGCGAAAAACCAGTTTGGCAAAAACCTAGAGTATTGTATACTCCTGGAAAGAATGGCAACAAAAGAATTGGGAACACTGTTATTCCAGATAGGCAAAAACCTGGACACTTGCATACTCCTGGAAAGAATGGCAAATACAGAATTTGGCAGGATTGTAAAACCAGATTGGCAAAAACCGTTTTGGCAAAAACCTGGACAACTGCGCACTCCACTCCTGGAATGAATGGCAATGGTAGAATTGGCAACACTGTAAAACCAGATTAGCAAAACCGAAACCAGATTTTTGTTATAAACCAAATACAGCATTGGCAATCAGTTTCTTATATGTACATCAGATTGGCAAAAAACCAGATTTAGTTTAGCAAACATCCGTATTCCAGTTCCAATTCTACATCGACAGGTTGGCCTAGGTTCAAGGGTTAAAAATGTGGCATGTTCTTGCCTTATGGGTTTAGCGCGCAGTACTTCAAATTGTAAATAGGCCTTAAGCGAATTCCCCATCCCCCGGTGAAAACCGCCAACTGAAAAAGCGACAAAAACTGAAAATCACATCCTTCATTTTGATTTTCTCAGCAGATATTTGGACTATTTTTGCATGCTACGATGCTCGCGTCATATCACTTTAGGGGATACTTGCCGAATAATTGCGGTCAATTGTTATGACGCTCAATAATTTCCGCTCAATGCTTAAAAACAAGGTGGCTTTAAAATAACAGCTAAAATGGAATCGTCAATTTGCAAATCGGCTAATCAACGTCACCTAAATCCGGATGTTAAGAATCTACGACACATGACGCTCTACGCGTGAGCTTAGAAGAGATTCGGAATAAAATAAAACTACAATTTCCACAAGGATTTTTTTGCCCATCCTCATCCTCATCATATTGTTGATCGTTGTCGTTGTGCTCAACTTTTTTTTTCTAAAAATACTTGTAAATATCGTCACCACAACTCGACAATGTTATTTCTTCCTTCCTTTTTACTACGTTCTCTCCGCTGCTTCTACTTATGAGCTACTTCTTTTCGATCAACCTACATTTCAATATCAAGCTTGAAAACCAAGAGGCAGGAAGGAAGGAAGGGCTTAAACTAATAACACTTTACTTGTCACTTGTTCTAAAACGCCCAACTCTCATTTCCCTCTGCCAAAACAAAAAGAATGGGTTTAGATTCTCGTTGACAAGGATCAAGGCAATACTGGGACACGAGGCGTTTGGAAAGCAATCCGAATCCGAATGTTGCACGAGATAATTGGGTTTTGAACTAGATTTTATTAATGAATTTAGATTAAGTAATTAATTAGGTAAGAAGTTTAAAATAAATGAAATACAAAGATCAACTTACGTTGAAACGCAACGTAGGCAAAACCGGATAACACATTGACTGCGCTTGGAATTTCATTTTTGGGCAAAAACATGTATCGAACATGCGATTCAAACATTCGGATTAGCCATTCGTTTCGCTTCCTTCTTCCGAAGAATTTTAGCTCTTCGTTCCTTCATCTTCCGTCGTTCTTCCCGCATTTTGACTCCGGTGGCGATGTCAACTTGATCTTTGAGCACCTTTTGGACTGACAGCTGTAAAAGAAAAATACATAAATAAAATGAACTACGATAATAACATCAATGTTCAAATTAAGTAATGTCAGCGATAGAGATTTTACAGTATCCGGAATCCTGACATCTCGAATGTACTTCCTCTGGAGAAAGAAGAACTCAAACTTGGACGTCTGGCCACTCGGTGACGTCATGCAAGCGTCTTCCATCGTGATGTTCATAAAGCTGTCAAAAATATATGCAGATGCAGAACCAAATCAAATGTCAATATTTAACATTTCGCACACTTAATTCGAAGTTGGAAACATTTTTTAGGTTAAAATTCCATTATATTTATTATTATACATATACAAATAGCTCACCAATCCACTGAAGTAATCAATCCTCTAACATGTATTTCATTTTTGAGCTCAATCGTACACTGACATCCCATAAGACCGTGAAGAAACGGAGCCAGCGTCTGCGTAAAAATTGCTTTTTCTCGGGGTCCAACAGTAGTGGACGTCATTTTCAGGTTTGAGACCGACCGGTTCCAAATTAAATTAGTATGTGGGAATCTGGAAATAGAATAATTGGAACACTTAGTTGAGCAGCCATCATGAAAGAAAGCGACGGGTCAATTTTTTAACTAATTAAAATCTTGCAAAATTGAAAGAAATATCATTACAAGCAAAAGGGGTACACACAATACACAGAACACAGCACAACACCCAGAAAGACATCATCTGAGTGAGTGCACAAACACAACACAACACGGTTAAACTTTTTAGCGGCTCTCACCATTTGAATTTCCAATGCAAAAGTATTGAGACGCCTATACGCTAGAAGTGCCGCCAAAACTGCACAAATCCAATTATTTGAGTGTCTACGGCTTTTTTGGCTTAACTTTGATTAGAAATTTAAAGTAATTGCAGATTACAGACGTGCAATAAATTGAATGTTTCTACAGTAGACTGCGTAAAAGGCAGTATTTAAATTGAACTGCAATAGAAGAACGTACGCGGTCAGTTCAGTGCACAGTATGTTAATTACACGATATTTTTTGCATGTTATAGTCAACATTTGACATTTACACTTTTGCGAAAAATTAGAAAATTATACTACATGCCAAATGACGTGTAGTAAGTGATTTTTAGTAGGTCACTGCACCGGACCATGTCACCCGCCGCGTGTGACGTAATGGTGACGTTGAAAATTCCAATACATTCGCAATGATTGCGAACTTCTTTCCCTACAACATACAATATTTTAAACTTATTACTTATGTCCACGGTAGTTAATCTTCAGCTCATTTTGTTCCTGAATTTCTGCAGGTCACGGTGCGGTCAAAGGTGTTTAGATATTGTCCAAATTAAAGCAAACCTTCCATGGAGGACATCAAGAAACGGAACTTGACCGTTCGCCTGTCCAGGCTGACACAACAAGAAGCCTCAACATATACCTCGACCTCAAGTACCTGCTCAAATCGACCTAATAAATCAAAGCAGATTGATCTGAGCCGCCTCGCCCATGTACATCGAGCAGCAATCGCTAAGAAGCGCAAGAAACGAGCGCTTGCTAATAGTGGAGGTGGATTTAAGTCTTCCGCTGGTCATGTTAAAATCAAAATGAATTTCTTCAAGAAGCGTCCGCCCCGAGTGATTGAAATTCCAGAAATCAAGACAGAAATTAAGACCAGTGGTGGTCCTTCGAGTTCATTGCCAACAAAAGTAGCGCCTGTTACTATCGTGAAAGTAGCTACTGAAGGGGATACTTCAGAAGTTAAAGAGTCATCATCATCAGAAACGAAGGCTTTAGAACCAGGAAACTCTTCGTCTTCTGAAGATGACAACGAGGAAAAGGATGATTCAAGCTGGGCAGATGAATACGAGTATCGACCTCGAAGAGCTGCTGCAGCGGCTGCTCTAGAAGCTGTTCAAGGCAAGAAGAAAACTGAGAATAATAATGGTGATTCTGATTTGAGTAAATTCAGGCTCAGAAGTAAGTTTCCTATGAAGCAAACGCTCCCGAGGGCTAAGGGTAGGAGTAGAAGAACATTTTGGAAACGAGCTGCAGCTCAAAAGGTAAAATTATTGGCATAATCAAAACTACGACACCGAACATACGTCTATCTAATTCCTGACTTTCTCCTAATTTCAGATACAACAGTACCGACATAAACCTCGGGTCACAACCTGTAAATCCTTATTTCATAACAATGTTTACTTCCAACGGGGCGATATTGTCTCAATAATTGGAGATGATGAAGAAACCTACTTCTGTCAGATTGGCGGTTTACTAGTAGACCAATTACATAGAAGCTGTGCAAGTTTATCATGGCTTGTACCCAAGGAAAATGCTCCGCGCCACCCATTTGTACCACACAACTATACCATTCGTAAGTTTGTTAAATGGAACGGATTAGATTTTGTGTATTCACTGTTAAATCTCAGTTTTTCTGTCCAGGAGACGAACTACAACCCATGATTACAGAGATGGAAGACGTTGTATTCGTGATGCACTGCCCGCATGATTACTTCTATGACCATGATATTAATTTCACTAAATTGAACCCTGACGGTCCTACAGTATATTGTAGGTTTGGGGATCCGCTTGTAACGGTCGAAGATGTACCAATTGTTAAAAACGCACCGGATGAAGGTCAAGGTCAGGGAACGGATGATACATCAGCAGCGGAAGCTGTCGCTAGTTAATGTTAGGCCTCTAATTAATTCAAATATAATTAAACTATTTGTTTAATAGAGTTTCAAGACACTGCGTTTTTCGAAACTGTTTGATTTCAGCTTTTAAATCATCAGCATTTCAAATAATTTATTTTTATTCATAGGTATTTCAATTTTATTAAAGTTTTTCTTAGCACTCATTGTTTATGATGATTGATGATTGTCTTGGACTTGTGTAATGTATTTGACACACGCTTGCAATTTATAAATAATTTAATTAGCATAAAGCCGCCGTCGTTTCGTATCTAATGACTAATTTTGAAAATAGATCTAGAATCGTAATTATTGGCATGGCACAAAGGTGATTGAAAGAAGGGCTTTTTGTACAAGGCGATTAGTAACCGTTGATTGTGATACTCGATACTTGCAGCTTACAACTTCTTCATTTTCAAGATGAAGTCAGTCCAAAAATTTTAACAGCATTGTAAGTGGTAGCCATGGCGACTTCATCTGCGGGTTTTCCCATAAGTGATGCAATCATTTCCAAAGTTGCTGGAAGTGAGCAGGGTTCATTTCGTTGGAAAGTGCAGTGGCGATTCAAGTAGGTCATTGCTCTGGATTTCGATAAATTTATATAAATTGTTAGAAAATTGACCAGTTGGTCAAATTGACCGCTGCATTAAGCCTGAACGATCAATTACCTGGGTGTCAGGATCTCCTTCAAATCTGAATTTAGTTTCGCAGATCTTGTATTAGGATACATGAAAGGTGCATCGGTCTCAATTAGAAGTCTGTCCAAGGGTATAATGTTGTCAGTCAGGATTTTACGAACACCGTTGTCACTCTTGTCTTTCCATACATATCCTGAAATTATGGTAATTTCAATAACAATACACGGTGACAAGGACCAACTAGCATAATTTGAAATACCAGTGATTCCTATATAAAGACCCATGTCCAAATAAGCCTTGGCATGGTCCACAGTTCCAGTGAAACAATGGATGACACAAGGTGGGAGTGTGTCTTCGTATTTCTTGAGTATTGTGATCATTTCCGTATGAGCCTCTCGCTCATGAAGAAACATGGGCTTCTTTAGTGAACATGCCAACTGGACTTGTCGCTCAAACACTTCCAACTGCGTTTCCGGTGGTGAGAAATTCCGATTGAAATCCAAACCGCACTCTCCGATGGACACACACTCCATATTTGAAGCTAGATTCCTCAACTCAGCTTCCGATTCGGAATCCCAAAGCTTGGCATCATGTGGATGAATTCCTTGACGACGTTCAAAGAAGAAGTAGAAATATAGTATCAATTACGTATTTTAGTTAAGTACTTAATTGAAAGGAGACTATGCTCTGACCGCACAACTAACCGCACTTGAATCTTGAATTTTATACATAACGCCCGTGACCATACGCGCAATTAACGCATGCAAAATTGACCAGACGTATTGGTTCTTGGTTCCTACAAAATCCAGCAGTAATTAAATTAGTATTCATACTATTCATCCAGCTAGTTCTAGTGACAATCTGAAATTGACTTACTTCAACACTAACCACGTGCATGTGACCCATATTAAAATTGACCCAACAACACTCACTCATACGAAATTGACCAGTGCAAATTCCACAAGCCTTCACTCATGCAAAATTGACAGCGGGTGCTTGACTGCGATCCCCACGCAATTTATTCGTATAAAATTGATGGGCGCACAACTGACATATGTAGTTGACCCCTCGCGAATTTGCCCTTTCACTTACCCTGATTTACCCTATGACCATGCGTATTGGTTTTGGTCAATTTAAACAACAGCAATCAGCAATTAAATAAAGTAGTATTCATCTAGTGAGTTCCAGTGACCATCTGAATTGAATTGACTTATTATAAGTAAGTGCTTCATTTGACCTAGCACATGTGGTCCCCTAAATAAAATTTGACCCCACAGAACTGAATCATGCAAAATAAAATTGACTGGTACATGCACCGCTTGCCTTCACACCAATGCAAATTCAGAGCGCACACTTGTCAGGAAATGACCACCGCGCAATACCTTCGTCTAAACTTGACGACGCGTAACCGACGCCGACCGCCGACGCCTGCAAAGTTGACCACGCGCAACTTTGGTGATTAATGTAAGGTTGACCAAACACAAAATACTACCCATATTAAATTTTATCTTAATTAGCCAAATTTTATAATTACCTGCAGTTGAGAACAATGTATCAGGAAAGAGACGCGTTAACCGAAGCGCTTCTTTACTACTCTGTATATTTGCTCCAGTGACCATAATTTTCTGAACTCCGACCTCCTTGGCCCTTTGAACGACCTGGTCAACATCTCGAGAATACTTCTTATTCGTTAAATTAGCTCCAATATCAACTAAAATGTAGCTGTCCGAGTTGTCCGTACGAGAAGCGGCCATTGTCTGAATCTTCTGAACACCGCTAAACAGTAGTTGACCAATACGTCCACAGGCAATCCTGCTGTAAAATTCTTCGACCGCTGCCGTGATTTTGGGTCAATTCAATAGACGTCGTTCGTGACCGCGACCGTGACCGTCACGTCAAGTGACTACTAAGTTCGAGGTTGAACAAGAACTAGGAATTAATTGCTAACAATAGCTTTTTTTTTATTAAAATAATTGAAATAGCCGGCGTTATATTTTTTGATTCACCAATTATATGAAAACAAGTAACTGAAGCAAATTATTTGCAATTTGACTTCGTAGTTTCACTCTGGCCTTCTTCGTATTTCAGAACGTGTTGAACAAAAGAGAAATGTAGAACCTGACGTTGTTTATTTATATTTTTCTTGTGCCGCACCTAGAAAACAGATGTATTTCTGGTAGATACAAGATACAGATTCCACTTGTTCAGATTAGGGAGAATGCATTCGAAACTTATGCTTCCGACAAACCACTTCACGTGGCACATGGAATTCCAAATCATCTTCTGAACCCATGAATCATTCACGCTCTGCATTTGTGCAATTCAATACGCCTCTAAAATGAAAGCTTCGATTTTTTATGTACTCAGGTGCAGGTGCAGGTGCAGGTGTAGCTGTAAGATGACATTGGGCATGCATGTTGCAGTTTGCGGTGCAGTTTGCAATTTTTTATGCACAAGTGTATTTTTTCAATAATAGAAAGATTATTGCATGTCTTCCTGCGCATTTTTAGGTTGTCCAACGAACCTAACTTTATAGCGCAACCGCATGTTCCGAAAAAACCAAAGATGAGACACTCAAAATCGGGTAGATCGCATTCAGCGGTAAGCGATCGGGCATCCATTTTTAAGTTGCTAGTTGTAGATCGATTCGTTGTTCATAATTTATTTTAAGGCTAGTATTATCTAAGGCGCTGGAATTTTACAAAGTTGGCGCTAGATAATCGTATTTCAGACGTACAACTTTCAGGTGCTAAACTAATCCTTTGCGGCACTTTTTATTCAGATTTAGGCGCTAAACGAGTTCTTTTCGGCCCTATGTATTCAGATTTAGGCGCTAAACGAGTCTTTTCTGGCACTATTTATTCAGATTTAGGCGCTAAACGAGTCTTTTCTGGCACTATTTATTCAGATTTAGGCGCTAAACGAGTCCTTTTCGGCGCTATGTGTTCCGATTTAGGCCCTAAACTAAACGAGTCTTTTCTGGAGCTATTTATTCAGACGTAAGCGCTAAACGAGTTCGTTTCGGCGCTGCTCATTCAGATTTAGATAGGTGCTTAATACATTTCTTAATTCAAACGTCTCGGGATGACAAAAATTAGCGCAACTTACAAAGGAGAATACTTGTCTATTTTGCACCATAACCTGCTGTACAATACCGATGAACGCCCAATAAATGAATTGATATGCTTCAACGTGGCTTCACCGGAACTAAAAATCTGCAATATACCGATTAACGCACGCAACGAATAAAATGAACAATTAGTGTTTTTCAACAAGGCTTTTACGGTCAACAAATACCCTATTTTATTTACTTTAATTGTTTTAGTTTGCATTTTTACAACTTAACTTGAATTCATTTACGAACGAGACGTCGATACCGGTCCAATTTTACAAAATTATGTTAAAATTGAAGAAAGAAAAAATGATATTATTTACACGAGTTTTGATTAGTGAGTTCCTGAAACTGGTGAATTAACGTGAATCATTCGGTCCTGCTACTTGCTGGGAGGACTGGAATATTCTATGGAGGCGGTGGCCAAGTCAGTCATTTTGGGATAGGGTACTTTCATTTTCCTGTCCAGTTCTTCCTGTGCCCATTGTATGAACTTGAGTAGATAGGCGAGTTTGGAAAGAGCCGAGTCCGGATCTTCACTGCCCAGGAAGGCTGTGTTCAGCTCACTAGCCACTTTCTGGCGATGTGAGAGGGCCAAGAGGTCACCGAAGGGTGAGGTCTCTGGATCTTCAAAGGCAAGGAGGGCAAGGGTCCTAAATTGATATTTAAAATTAGAAATTTACGCATATTTCTACACAATGCATTGAATATTCAACTTTTTTACCGTTCTAATTCTTCAAGAACCGCAGTATTCTCTTCCCCTTGATCCGCCAAATTTTCCTGAGCAAACTTGAGAGCATCATCAATATTTCGATTCCGAATAAGCTCGATCAAGTGTTGTTGCTGAAGATGGAAGAAGAGATAGCGATTATCATCCAGAAGATCTGGTTGGTAATTGTTGATCATCTCAAGGGCCTCCTGGATTTCTCCACTCTGAATGGCTTCCAGGATTTTGATTCGTTGATCCAAGGTCTGAAGGTTTACACCAGGTTCTGTTCCTGATTCGAATTGAAATTTTTCTGCTGCATCTTTGAATCCTTCCGTGACCAAATAGTTCATGATGAGCTTATTCACTTCAGATCGTGGGATTTGGACTGCTGTGTCAATTTTCTCCATCCATTTCTCCTTGGAATTCATGTCTTCTTTTGTAGTAGCACTGGCTGCAGCAGCTGCCAGGGCCCGGCTTTCGGATGTTCCACCTCCGCTTGACATGATTCGGGTTTAACTACCCTACTAGCTTTGTACCGGGTTTTGGAATTGGCGGTTGTGCCTGTACGCAATCTGCAACAATTAAAAATCTTAGTTCAGTATTCAACCAATCAGATGCACCTCTGCTCCAGAACTTGCAATTCTGAATTCTCTATTTAATTTTATGTAAATTATAAGTTTCCTCTGTCACGAATCACGACTGCAGCTGTAGATTCTGCCCGTGATAGCTGACCCTGAGAAGCATCTAATCTATTGGCTTTGTTGTTTTTGAATTTATATAACCTATATAATTACCCATACATCAGAGATGTCAGGTCACGTGTCACAGCATCGTACCAACGTCCGTACAAACAACAAACACTGCCATCCGTACAAAGTAAGCAGGCAGCGGCAGCACACACCATGGTCAATATTCATCGTCATACACATACGAGTACATCATACGCAAAAATCACAAAGTTCATGCAAATCAATGTAACATCTTAACATCGTGTACCATGGGAAACCTTGACGTGACGTTTTGACCTTTACCTTTGACCTTGTGGCATGGCTTTTAATTTGGTGCTCACGAGTGGCGCGTGGCGAGTGGCAAATGTCGCATGCCAAAGCCACAGGCCACAGGGCAGGGTTACAGATACGCTGACCCTTGCATAAATATACATATTTTACCTTATGTTATATCAGACGCCATTATGACAAAGCGTAAAATCAATTAATTTATTGATACCATTTCTTACCTTTGACCTTCTCCTTAAACCTGACACCCGACCCTATCCGCTTTCTGGGTAATAAGTTTGAAATTTGTTAGTTTCTAATCTTATCGAAACAACTGAGATCGAAATTAATTTGAAATGAAGAAAGAATTTCGGAGATTTGAAATTCGGAAGTAAAAATCGATCCAGATTCTTCAAAAATATCAGATAATTTTTGAAATTTCCGCCACCATCGCCAGGATTTAGTGTTTCATCTTCAAAATTCGCATTCTTTGTGACTTTTCCCTTTGACTTTTTTGTATGCAGAAATATTTCAATGGAAATTATGTCTCTTTCTAGTGCATAAAATATCGAAGCAAAGGTAATATTCCCAAATGCTATTTGAAAATTTCTTGTATCTACTTGTTTCATTGAATTACATTTAAAAAAGTTGCAATTTATCTACTCTAATAATTCGCATAGTTTTGAAATTCACGAACGATCTTTTGATCA
>JAQFYU010001860.1:0-13449 GCA_034694905.1 Ceratophysella granulata
GCCGTCATAAAAAATTCGGCGCATTCCGCATGCTATAGCCGACTGGCTACGCCCAAAAGGTGTACAAGACCCTTAAATCCACCCAACACAACTTCTGCCAAGCTCCAAGGGCTGCTATATGTTCAGTCCCGTTAGAACCAAATAATATTAATAATATACTTATTTTACCTTCATAAACTCATAATATCATTAAGAATCTGAACAAGTCAGTCGTCCATTTTGCAGAATTTTATAAACTCGAAATGATGCCGAATAAAACAAAATGCTTAAGAACCAATTCGGATGTTGAATTTAGTGCCGTATAATTGCTTGCTGTTGTCTCAGCTTGCCCCATAATTGAGATTTCGATGAATTCCAGCTTTCGTAATTCTACCATGCGAAGATAAGTGGTTGACCTGATCGATCAGGTCTAGCTCGCCCCACGTGTATGGCGCCAAATTAAAATTTTTAATAGGTTCTTAAATGAACCTTAATTTAATCTGGAACTGGCTTGAAACCAAGCACCATCAGATCAGCCCCTCCCCGCCATATAACCGTTATGCATGTACAATTCATAGAGTGAGTGATACGAGAACAAGTATGAAATGCACCGAGGCGATAAGTATTCGTCTCCCCAATGGAAAAATATGTAAATTCCCGTGACAGGCTCGTAAGACTTGACACATATAATGGGCTATGCTGACGGACTGGCGTCAAGTCCTGTCCAAATCAACCATTTACCATTTCTGGTTTGTCTGTCCTGAAGCAATTCCGCTGAAGGCAGCTCTTCTCGAGTAATGAGAAGTGATAAAGTGGGATTTCAGTTGTAATTGTAACCAAAACCATAGCAAAGATTAAGTTTAAACTCGGCTCATAACTGATTCGAGTTAGCAGTTAGGTAATGTATGGAATACATTGGACCAATCTTACTTAATCTCTCTTGGTGTGCGGTTCCGGTCCATGGCACCTTTCCTTCCCCAAAAGAACTAGAGAGAAAAAAACAGTTAAGCAAATGCTGTTTCTTGTCCTTTTGTTCCTCACCCATGTCCCAGTCTGGCTCAGAGCTACTCAAGCTCAATTCTTTCAATTTATAGGATACCTGATTTTGAGCTATTCCCGTCTTCAAATATGGATCCAAACGATGCCGGGTTTGAGATTTGAACTATATTTTTTTTTAAATACTTATTTTTATCAAAAGTTTAGCATTTTTGTTAAAAAATTAACACCGTTTACATTACATTTGAGATACAAGGTTTAAGTCGGCTACAAGATGGCCACCCGAATGAATCCCGGGAAATACCGAGTTTCAAACTGAGGATTCAATCAATCTGACTACAAGAATTTACGTGAAAGTCAATTGAAACTGATATCAAGCAATTACTCGGGTTAAAAACGGGAATTCCAGGAATTACCGGAACTAACGAAATATCGGAAAGTATTCGGTTTTGCAATAAAAATATTCAAATTGATCTGAACCAATTACCCGTTTCTAAGATGTCGATTCAAACTGATTTCAAATTACATGAATTTGGGTATTTTCGAAAGTCAATTCAAGCTGACTTATAAATTATCCGGTTTCAAAATTGAAGTTCCTTCCAATTTTGAGGACTACCAGAGAATTACCGTGAAATCGTGAGCTGCATCCGGTTATTTTATGCTTATTTAAACAGATTTGAAGGATTTTTCCGGTTTCAAAAATGGCAATTCATACTGACTACAAGAATTTACAAGTTTTCAAAATGGCGCTACAATCTGACGTTTTAGAAATTAACTGAAGATTCAATTGAATCGCAAAAATTACCGCAAATTACCGAGAAACCGGTAATTATCCGGTTTTGCATATTGTGGATATTCAAACACGTTTGACGGAATCTACCAAGATGGTTTTTAATTGATTCTAAGCTATGTCAAGCCATTTACCCGGTTTTAAAAGTAGTTTAAGCTGATCATCCGAATTTACTCATCTGCTTTGAAATTCTAAAATGAGATCCGTTCAGTACCTTGTTGAAGGCATGTATAGGAATCTCTGGCGAACGAAATTTCATGTTTTATTGACTTTGAATTAGTGTTATGGCTTTTGCCCAATTCACATACTTAACAATACATAATGCTATCTACCTCGGATAAAACTGCAACTGACACATAACATCACATTTCTCACAATTATATAGAATTCAAGACATTCTTTCTTCATATAGTACCTACGAGGAAATATTCATAGACCATGAAATTTTTAGTGTTAAAGTGTTCAACCAGACAATTCACAAGTATAAATCTAAAAAAACAAGTTCAAAAATTTAAAACTCGTTAATCTGATAACCAAAAGTGTTTTATAATCGACTTTATTAAAAAACGTTAATTAACTTGAATTTCATGATGACTGGTTGTCATAGACCACTACAGGAAGGTTACATCTGTTGATGGATATGCTCAATTGCACGGTTTAAAGTTAAGAAATTTACAATTTGCACTGTGTTAAAAACGTTTCTCTAAAAATAATCACAGAATTTTGCTTGAAAATGGCACTTAACATGGTAACCCTCACGCCGATCATGATCTTATTGGTATTAAGGACAGGTCAAATTCGGGCTGCAACTCGGGATCGGGATCTGCCGTCGGATCCATCTTTAGTTGCAACTCCAGAAGAAATGAGTATATCAAAAATGCAGGAAGATAGCGTTCATAATACTCGTATGCAAAACATTGATTAAATGCCAAGCACTGGCAAAAATGCTATATCTTTTAAATCTCGCATTGCCAATTTCAAAAACAGATACGATTTTACCGGATGGGGAAATGCGTCATACATTTTTCAATCCAGCCCTAAGGAACTGGCGAGCAGGTACCTAACCTTAAGAAAAAGTGAAATATTTTTAGTTTAATTCGAATATTAAATGTTCCAGTCAAACCTGAAATGGACATTGACGAACAAAAGTTTGAAACTCGGATAGTCGGAGGTCGTGAAGTGAACCTTGGTGAATATCCCTTTCAAGTTGCCATAGTGATCCATGAATTTGGACTTTGGTGTGGAGGTGTGGTCTACTCCAGCAATGTTCTTCTCACTGCCGCTCATTGTTTCTTCGAAAGAAGAACAGTTCGTCTCCCGATAGACCTTTTTGCCTACGTCTTTGGAAAAAATGATCTCCGAGTAGTAGAGGGTCAATCGGAGCAGTTGAGCAGTGCAGCTAGTGTGAAACTTCATCCGGAATATAGTCCGAACACGGGATACAATGACATTGCTATCGTTAGGCTTGTTGACCATGTTTGCTTGACTAAATACGTGCAACCTATAAGTATTGGGTCAAGGTCATCCGTTCATCACGGTAAAAACCGAATCAAAATCAGAATATTCAATTTGTGGTGCGTTTTCATGAATTCAGCGTTGATTTTTAGGTGACGCGGATGTTAGCGGCTGGGGATATACGCTAGTCACAAGCGGACATCACACTGAAAGCGATGACATGAGCGTTGCCATGGCGTATAAACGCGTACTGCAGCAAACAACGGTTCAGATTATTGCAAAGGATGCCTGCAGGCAATTGTATGCTGAGGACCTCGGAAGTCGTGGTTTTGCTAATCATTCTAGCATGCTCTGCGCAGGGTACAAGCCGGGAGGTCGGGATGCTTGTAGCGGTAATTTTGAATTATATATACAGGGTGTTTTTGCAAAATTCACGTATTTTTAGATATTTATTAAACGTGCAAGTGGCAATCAAAGCGCTAGCATCATCTGCTGACTGGTGCATGCTCTAACGCGGAAGGAATGGCGGGAAGTTTCCAAATATATTTTTATATTCAAAAGGTGACAGTGGCGGACCGTTGGTATGTGTTGATGGCCAGGGCCAGTACCTCTGTGGAATAGTAGGTTAGTTAATGTTAAAAAATAAATTAATTAGAAACAATTGCAAAGAACCTGACCATTTAAATTCTTGAATTACAGCTACGGGAGTTGGGTGAGTTAAATATTTCTAAATTTGTAAGAGATTTTGTAGGTAAATATGAAGTAAAATCTGAGTGTCATTAATTTAAATTCACTAATTTTGGTACAGTTGCGGTCTTCCCAACAAACCCGCCTTTTACACCAATATTACATACTTTTACGACTGGATACTCGAGCATGCCGGACCGCCTGCTTCCATCTGTGATTTTCCAAATTCCTACACATAAATTTTTTAATTTACCTGCAAAAATATAATAAATTAGGTCATCCTTCAATTCAAGGCACCGCACAGTGACTCAGTAAAATATACTGTATGAGCTAAATTGTTAAGGCGACATGTTGTTTGTGGAGTGTCGTTATAATTTTAGACTCAATCTTAAAGAATTAGCACAGCATGTGCCTTATTATAGTTAATTTTACCAGAAATCATTGTAAAAATCATTAAATTCGTTAAAATGTTGCTAAAATGCATCAACTTTCTCTTCACTCTTGTTCTAAGTTTTGAGTTTTACACGTTAACATATGCAGCGACTCAAATTACTAAAGGTACATTGAAGAGTTTTTATTAATTCAGCATTTGCTTGAGTATCGACATGAAAAAACGCTGTACTTTCACTATTTCCAGAACTTAACCCCATAATATTCGCCAATCCAGCATTTCGTCGAGCTAGCAAAGCCGGTGAGTTTCTAATTTATTTAGACAATTTTGTAAATTGTAAATATATAAATTGTCTTGATTTGAATTTCAGTCATTTTGGAGCAAGAAAAAGAAGGTGGTCAGAGTGGAAGGTAAACATTTGAAATTCGCCCCAATAACTCTTAAATTTAACCCAAAAATTATCCATTAGGGTCATTGGTGGGAAAGAAGCGAATCCCGGAGAAGTTCCATACCAAGTGGCCATCCTGCTCAAGGACGTTGGAATCTGGTGTGGTGGCTCCATCTACAGCCGAGACACAGTTCTATCAGCCGCCCATTGCTTCTTCACGAACGGGGTTCAGGCGGATAAGGGTATATTCGTATTCGTGGCTGGTAAAACGGATCTGAGCAAAACTGAAGCTAGTGAGCAACTTTCTGAAGTTACATCTATAACTATCCATCCGGGATACAACGCTAACACTGGTGTCAATGACCTTGCAGTGGTGAAACTCAAGACGCCATTTTGTTTTAATAAACATATTCAGCCAATTCCGGTGATCGGACCGGGAATTACGCCTAGTGGTATGAAAGTTGATAATTTTTTGATTAAACCAGTAAAATTCAAAGAAAAAAATAAATATTTGGAATTTTCATAGGTAAAGCGTGGGTGAGCGGTTGGGGCTATACGGCCGTTAGACAATTTCAGGAGAAAATTGACCAATTTAGCGACAAATTTTCAAAAACCCTCAAATTGACTACCTTGGCGGTACTGGACAAGGCAGCTTGCGTCGACAAATATTCCAAAGTTCCGTCTGATTTGTATCAAGCTCTGTCTAAGGATTCCAGCGTTATTTGTGCAGAAGCGGTTACTGGATCAGATGATGCGTGTCAGGGGTAAATACAACGTCAACGTTAACAGAGAACATAAATTCACTCGGCAATCTACGTTCCAAGTTTGAATTTTAGGGATTCTGGCGGACCTTTGGCATGTTTAGGAAATGGTAATTCTAAAGCACTCTGTGGGGTCATTTCATGTGGCAGAGGGTAAGAAGCCATAAGGTTAATCTGAACAATGACCAAAATAAAATACGAAAAGTTTAATTTCTGTTTTTAAGATGTGGACTTCCGGATTTACCCGCTTTCTACACACATTTATCATATATGCACCCTTGGATCATGTCAACTGCTGGAACCGCCGATGCATCTTGCACGTAATACCGGAAAAACTACTGCAGTTTCGTTGTCACGTCACTTGATTCGATCAGATCATAATAAATAATTCGATTCTACAAATTCTTGATATATTTATGAATTTAGTACATTTCATTGAAATTTGTGCCAGACTTTCATAAGTTTTGAATTCAACTTCAGAAAGTAGCAGAAATTCACATTATGAAGTTTACACTTGAATTAACGCAAACTTGGAACACTTTCTTAGTGTTAAACTGCATAAGCATCATATTCTTTGAAATATACATCTGCGATGGAGCTGACGTCATCGATACCTCAAAATATGGTAATTGTTAATTTTTAGTAGAATTAGTAACTAATCTGTTCATTATGCAATTTGTGGAAGCTTCTATTTTCATATATTCATTCATATATACATGAATTTATCGAATCTAGTTGAAGAACTGCCAAATGGCGATATTCGACCAGTAGTTTTCAATCATGCCCTACGAAAGTGGATGGAGGGTAAGCGTTGGTTCGTCATTCATTTGTCACAAACAATATTAAATTAAATTATATAAAAAATTCTGGAGATTAAAAAAATACTATTACTCCAGAGGACCCTATACATCACATCAACTACGCCACAAATCGGATCGTGGGTGGTCGGGAATCCACAATCTCCGAAGTACCTTACCAAGTAGCAATTTTAATCAAAAATCGAGGGATTTGGTGTGGCGTAAGATGTACAAATCTGCTGCGATGAAATTGATTAATTAAAATTTTAAATATAATAATAATTGACCCTAGGGTGCGATTTACAACGAAGACACAGTAATTTCGGCTGCGCACTGTTTCAGTCAATCCATTCCATTGAGTCAGTTCGTATTTGTGGCGGGAAAAACGGATTTGAGGAAAAAGGAAGATCGATACGAGCAGATGAGTGCAGCAAAGTCAGTCATCCTTCATCCTGATTACAGCATAGACCCACCTGTTAATGACTTGGCAATTGTGAAACTCAAAACGCCATTTTGTTTCAATGGAAACACGCAACCAATCCCGATTCCAACCACATCTTCAGAAAAAGCACAGGGTGAGTCTAGAATATTAATTTTTTGGGTATTCGAAAATTATATCGATACATTTTAGGAAACGCTGGGGTCAGTGGTTGGGGCTACACGGAACGTCGTGAGGTTGGCTCAACAACGCTTGACCCTTCGAAGTATGGCAAGATCCTTAAAGTGACCCAGCTTGACATTATTGAGAAAGCCGAATGTTTAAGAATATATTCTTCATATGTTTCTAACGCAAGGGATGTTGCCGGTCATGAAAGTGTTTTCTGGTAAGCTAATTTAATTTTCAATTTCGAAACATAAAATCAACAAAATACCTATTTTTAACGAAGCATTTTTTGCATGTCCAAATAGTGCTGGATCGAAAATAGGCGACGACACCTGTCAAGGTAAGTGAATTTATTGCACGTCAATTTTTTAAAATCCAATTTTACATACTTTTGACGTGTTCTCAGGTGACAGCGGTGGTCCAGTGGTTTGTCAAGATATCTATGTTGATAAATATCTCTGTGGAGTTGGTAAGTCTTTGCTATTTAAAATTATTCTTAATATTCCCTCTAATTTTGAATTTTGCCGTTTTCTTTCTAAATAGTTTCAACGGGTATTGGGTAAGTTCACACAAAATAATTTAGATTTAATTAGATTCCTAGGATTGACCTTGAAATCATTGTTTCAGATGTGGACTACCGGGCCTACCCGCTTTCTACACCGAATTATCCCTCCCCAAGTTTAGACAATGGATTCGTGAAATAGGTGGAGCTCCAAGCGAGGCCTGCGAGGGAGACGTGTCATTCAATGTTGGCAACAAACCTAAAAATACCACGGGAAACAATACGATTGAGAGTTCAACGGCTGTCACAACCACTAACTTCTCATACAAAGTATTTGCGAATATCGTAATCGCAATTATGAACTTCAATAAAATTCTGCAATAGAAAATTCCACGCAGCTGACAGCATTCCATGATTTTATTTGGAGGTTCGGCTTTTCTATAGAACGATTCTCTTTTTTATTAAGCGACATGCATGGTTGCGTTGCAATAGCAACTGCGCAAGAATCTAAAAATGAATAATTAGTAGAAAAAAAATACAAACAAAGAAATGACCAAGAAAATCAAAATCAAAATTCATAAGCGCTTTGAAAATCCGAAATTCAGTGTCATGTACTATTTAACAATACGACATACTACATTTGAATTTTTCCGCTGTACTAAAAATTGCATTTCGTGATGTTCGTACTAGTCATTCATCTACTCACGGTGATAGCAAGCTTAAGCTTAGGCACAGCCGAGGATTCGAATTCAATTGAGACTGCTGACGATATATCAAATTACGGTATTCCAAATTATTAAAATAAATTATAAATTATCGATTTCGGCGTTGATTCACAATTTTTCGGTCCGTAGTAATTGTACTACCAAATGGAGATGTTCGACCTGCATTTCTAAATGCTGCTCAAATGAATTGGGCTACAGGTAAATAATTGACGTAAATTTAAATTCGCCGGTCAATTGTATTGTAAGCTATCACAATTAAATTTTGATGTATAGATAAGCCATTGGATAAAATTAAGTACAACACCGGACGTATTATCGGTGGCCGTGAGGTTGGCAGCCGATCCGAAGTTCCTTATCAAGTTGGCATAATGCACAAAGGTTCAGGAATTCACTGCGGTGGAGCCGTTTACAAGTTAATTCAATTTTAATTTTTGCTATTTGCTCAAATGAGGCTATGAAATACATGTGCCAATATTTGTCTGTCTTTCATTTATTCTAGCAAGGATACTGTAATATCCGCAGCCCATTGCTTCGAATCGTATGAGCTCTCGGATTTACTCTTTGTTGCTGGAAAGGTCAACCTGATGGCATCAGAACCTTTGGAGGCTCTCAGTGTTGCCAAGTCTGTCGTAATTCATCCGGACTATACAAGGGAGAATGGGGTAAACGACTTGGCCATTGCTAAACTGCAAGTCCCGCTCTGTTTCAACAATTTTACACAGCCCATACCAATTACTACACCTGGAATTATCCCTGAGGGTAAAAACTTAAAATCATTGATTTTAGATTAATTTTTATTTCAACTCCATTTTGGTTTCAGGTGATGTGAAAATTAGCGGTTGGGGTTATATTTTACGAAAGAAAGGTGATGAAACGGAGGATGACCCAACGCAATATTCTCGTCAGCTCAAAGTAACGACAATCAAGGTCATTCCCAGGAACATATGTAGGAAAGTATTTCAGGCCAGTCCAAATGCACTCGCCTATGCAGAACATGAAACCGTTTTTTGGTAAGAAACGTTTTGTATATCATCCGAATTTTGAATGTATCGCAAAAATCGAAGCGTGCAAGGGCATAAACAAAATGTGACCTTGCCTGACCTTTTGTAACGTTCTGTTCTCACTGATTTTAGTGGCGGAGCAGACGGTTCAGAACCAGATGACGCTTGTCAAGGTAACCATATTTGAATGGATTAATTTCCCGCGTTTTTCGACATGAAAACATCACTTCATTTTAGGCGACAGTGGCGGCCCCGTGGCATGTACTGTGGACGGGAAAATGACACTATGCGGCGTTATTTCGACAGGAATTGGGTATGGCCCGCAAATACATACCCAATAGGTATTCCGTTTTGGCAAACGCAATTTTGTACCTTGATTTTTAAATTGAGCAGATGCGGGGTTGCCAGACTGCCTGCCTTCTACGTGGATCTTTCATTGCCAAGGCTGAATGAATGGATTCAACATCACGGTGGAAGCCCCGGACAACCTTGCAATTCGACAGATTTGATGAGTGACAAGGATGAGATTGAAGATTCGGGAGATTCAACATTAAAACGCTCAACATTCTGGGTTACATTAATTTTTTCAATCTCGAGTTCAATAATTTATTAAACAATACAACCAATTCATTAAAATGCATGAAAATAAGCTTATATTACTAAAGGATTTAATATTAAGTAGCTTAATTCACCTAATACTATTACTCAACCTTGATCTTGATAATTCTATTAAGGAATTAAAATTAGGCGTAACGTAACCCTCTTGAGCATTGTCCATTCCCAGAAATCATGCCAGATGCATACCTGCCTATTATGCAAAAGTATCATCTGCTCAAAATAATAATAAAATAAGGCAGTAGTTAAACCCACTTGAAATGAAGAAGTGAACCCAATCCAGAGCCCAAACACAAAGATAGTTAAGGAAGATGATAGTAAAGGTAATAAGACTGACCGCTTGACACAATTAGGCTAGTTCATACAAATTGAGACAGAGAAAACATACAAAAGCAGATCGTGAGAAGAAGTGGCTTTTCAATTGTCAGCACTTTTAAAAGTATTATTATGACCAGACGTGTTGGCATTTGGCATGAGGCCTTCTTGTAGAAATGTGACGGAACTTGATGGGAGACCCAATTCAATACGATAAAGCGAATGAAGACGAAGACCAGGAGCATAAAGGAACATAATTCTAAAAATGATCAGAGAAGTAGAGCATGACCGAACTTACATAAAACGTCTCACTAATTCTAATAAATTGAGTGGAAGTTGAAATTCCATTTGAATTTCAGAAACTTCGGGTGCTGAGCTAAACTAAAGTCCTAAACTTTAGCAAACTTAATTTCACTGAGTAGCCGTGCCATATTGATATTTAAGAAGTTTTTATTATTAAAAATATACCGCGCTCAAAGCAGGTTCAAAGCGGTTGCAGGCGCGATTATTCGTATTTTGGCGCCGTTTTAAACAGTTGACCTTGAGCTACCCGCCCTGCAAAGTCAAGGTCAACCATGACCATGGGTTCTTGCATTGAGTGGCAGACCCGCAGGAGCAGGCTATTCGAAAACTGAAAGTCAAAAAATTAAGTCAGCGAATCAAATCACGAATATGACATTGACAACAGAAATTTTTTAAGAGAATGTTCTTCAAGGTCATCTTTTCAGGATTGATGCTTGATTTTAAACAAATTATTTGAGATGTTTTGTTTTGTGTTCCTTTTTACCAAGGACGCAATCTCTTATCTTCCACTGTGTTACGACGACTTACGCCAGGATTCAGCATGTACGCGAAAGGCGGGAAAATTCAAAATAACAATAGGGGTAGTCAGACGGAATAACTTAAGTGATTAAGATTAAGTGATTAAGTGATAACTTAAGCAAGAGTTTTGGTTTTGGCGGGAAACGATTTCATTGGCTGCTGAAGTTAGCATGTAAGTGGAAAAGTGAAAAAGAAGTAAAGGTCTGGAGCTACTTTTCCACTTAACTTCTCTTTGCTTATTTTGGTTTTGCGCGCGGGAATTGGTTTTGCACTACTTTTTTGAATTTTGGCGGTTCAAGCCACAAGCGTTTATCATGCTTAAGCAAAATCGTTGATGGAACGATCACATGGAAAACTGATTACTTGCTTACTTTTCTAAGCAATTCAGAAGTAAGTAATTCAATCTGACCACCCCTATTATGTCCTTAAAGTATATGTTATGTACTATGAACATCGATGAATGCAACTTAAACTAATACAATTGCATCACAAAAGCATGGGCTACTAGTCTCGTATTAATGTATGAGCTTTTGACTGTGACCATGAAAGCCCGCACCCCAATTTTGAGAAAAACGATTTGGATAAAGTAAACAGAAATAGAGTACTTAATATGTTGATGTGAAGTCTAGGTCAAAATGAATTCGCACATTTACAAAAATGAGCACGAAGAATAGTAAATAAATCCTTATTTAACAGAAATGGCGTAATTCGTAATTCGTATTCGTAATGGACGAGGAATTTCATATTCATTCGGACCTGATGAGATCTGTCGTGTGCATCGTGTCATTCGTGCGAAATACGAAATACTGAGGCGTATTTATAAACATGTTCGGGGAAGTGAATTAAAATAAAATGAGCTTATCTTTGTGGGAATTTAAATTATTTTGTTCAAATGTCAGATCCAACGGGTATGTATTTGTATGAATTATTCGAGATATTCGAACTTTTATGTTTTAAAAATTCGAAGCATAGCATGACCCAAACCTCTTAATTTAAAATATTTCAAAAGATGCCCTTCACATCTCAACTGCTTAACCCGTCAATTTCATCCTTTAAGCCCAGCTATTTACTGTAGCATGAATGTGCAAAATCTTGCATGTTTTTGCATTTCCTCTGTTCTGCCTTTTGAAATAAATAGGAAATGAACTATAAATTACTCTGCTACGAGAGGGTTCATTAACGTCAGGGATTCGTAGTTCAGATCAGAACGGACAACCAAAACACATTATTCTAGATTACCTGACATCTCCATAGAAAGTAAAAGTAGTATTACATCTGAGGAAGTGTGCATGGAAAAGGCAAAGTCCGCATTCCATTGTTTCCCGATTTCCTTTCATTTCTCTTGATTAACTTTTTTATGCATAGTGGCAGTTTGGAGTGTAATTGGCAATTCTTCGGTCCACAGATCATCCTTCTCTCATCTAACGAATTTTGTGACTTTGAACTTAACTGTCCATAGCCTGTTGTGGTCCGGTTAATGCATTCTATAATTCAAAACTAATTTCAGATGAAATTGAACGGATTATTGCGTTTTATTTAAATTACATATCATGGAAATTGCAGAAAGATTCACTTGCATATGCATTTTTCGTGCAGCATTCATAATTTATAAATGAAGTGAAAAAAAATGGTTTCAATTGTTATACAAAAACATGACATCGACTTGAAACTTGAAATTCTTTGTGGTACCAGGAAAATTGATATCATCCACGCTAACGCCACTTTCCACGAAGCTGAAACTGAAACATGGACACTTACGGTTTAGGTTTTTCTTCTATGGCGTGCCAAGCTGGTTCAGGTTGGGCTACATTGAAAGTAGGAGGCAAATTGTTGCAAATTGGACTTAAAATGCTGACCCAGGGTTGTTTTAGACATTAGGTACAATTTTTCGCAATGAAATTGTTAATCAATGCAACTAAGAATCAATATGCTAACCTTATCGCCATGGTCAAACATCTGGGATGCTATGCGCCATGCTTTAACATACACGCCGGCTAAGCGGGCCCTATTTCAAATTCAAATTGTTTTTTATAAATAAAAATCTTCAGGTGACAATTAAACAACCCTGATTTTAGTTCTAGCTGCCGTATTGTTTTGAGTAGCCGTAAGATACTAATTGGTTGCGGTTGGTCTGGGTCTGGGCTCTGACTCTTCAGCCTTCATTACCATTTGAACATGTCGTGACCAGGAAGAGCAGGAAATTAGGAAAACACAAAAGCTTGGAAAAAACGGAATCTTAAATGCCACAAAAACAACGGCTCCAGAGGACACCTTTAAGAATCAAAGGTCCTTTGGGCCTGCCACACCAAATCCCATTATTACTGGGAATTAGTCGGATCACTTCAATTCAAACTTGAAATCTGAGGATTACATCATTATACGGAGCATCTGCGCTCCAAATTCTGGTTAATTTGATTCATTTGAAGTAAATGGAAATTAAATACAGAAAGAGTTTCGTTGTTGCTAATTTGTACTCGCTCGCTTCATTTATTAGACCTGGCCTCCTAGGCTGAGGGCTTATGCAATCGCTCTTTCTGTCCGTCTGTCCGTCTGTCTGTCCGTCCGGGATTTTTCCGGAAGCAGACGCACGAGTTGTATGTAAAGAGGTATCAACGGAAGCT